>ML778753.1:268087-283191 GCA_009831015.1 Picea engelmannii
TAGAGATGTCATATTCAATGAGAAGGTCATGTACAAAGATCAGTTGCAGGGAAAGAAATAGGAAGAAGAAAAACAAGAATACACAGTGCTTGATGATATCACTGAAAAAGAAATTCCAAAGGAACTTGAAAATCAAAATGTACAACAACAGGAGAAACAAGTACCTCAAACACCTGCAAGTGTTGTTAGAAGATCTACCAGGTTAAGTATACCCCCTGAACAATACTCTCCTTCATTGTATTATTTATTGTTGAATGATTCTGGTGAACCAGAATGTTATGAAGAGGCAATGTAGGTAGACACCAAAAATAAGTGGGAGCAAGGCATGAAAGAGGAAACGGATTCCTTGGCAAATAATCAGACTTGGGACTTGGTTTAGTTGTCTGTGGGAAAAAGAGCATTGCAGAATAAATGGGTTTACAAGTTGATGGAAGAAGATGGAGGAGAAAAGCGGTACAAGGCTTGACTTGTTGTAAAGGGGTTTGCACAAAAGAAAGGTATAGATTTTGATGAAATATTTCTCCTGTTGTTAAAATGACTTCAATTAGGACTATTTTAAGTCTTGTGGTAGTAGAAGATTTGCATCTTGAACAGTTAGATGTAAAAACAACGTTTCTCCATGCGGATTTGGAGGAAGAGATTTATATGCAGCAACCACAGGGGTATGAGGTCAAAGGGAAGGAGAATTTGGTATGCAGGTTGAAGAAGAGCTTGTATGGCCTAAAGGAAGCTCCAAGGCAGTGGTATTTGAAGTTTGACAGGTTTATGACAGAACAAGGTTATAATAGATGTCATTCTGATCACTGTGTTTATTTTAAAAGGATAGAAAATGGAAGCTATATTATCTTGCTATTGTATGTAGATAACATGCTTGTTGCAGGGTCTAATATGCAAGATATAAATATTCTCAAGAAGAAATTAGCCAATTCATTTGTGATGAAGGATTTGGGTGCTGCAAAGAAAATCCTTGGCATGAGAATAACAAGAGACAGAAAAAATTGCAAATTGACATTGTCTCAGGGTGAGTACACAGAGAAGGTGTTGGAGAGGTTTAGAATGTAGAATGCAAAACTAGATAGTACACCTTTGGCCAGCCATTTCAAATTAACTAAGGAAATGTGTCCCAAGACACAGGAGGAGACAGAATACATGTCCAGGGTCCCTTATTCATTAGCAGTTGGCAGCTTGATGTATGCAATGGTTTGAACAAGACCAGATATTGCACATGCAGTGGGATTTGTGAGCAGGTATATGAACAATCCAGGTAAAGAACATTGGGAGATAGTAAAGTGGATTCTTAGGTATTTGAGAGGTATTTCTATGCATGCATTATGTTTTGGAGGTTCAAACACTTTTCTACAGGGATATGTTGATTCAGATATGGCAGGTGATAAAGAGAGCAAGAGGAGCACCACAGGGTATGTTTTTATTATAGGTGGAACAACAGTAAGTTGGATTTCAAAACTGCAAAAGGTTGTTGCACTTTCAACAACAGAGGCAGAGTATGTTTCTTCTATAGAGGCTAGTAAAGAGATGATTTGGTTACAAAGGTTTATGGCAGAATTGGGAAAGAAGCAGGAGAATAGCAGGTTGTACTATGACAGTGAGAGTGCAATTCATCTTGCAAAGAACTCAGCCTTCCATTCAAAGACTAAGCATATACAGTTGAGGTACCACTTCATACGATCCACCTTGGAAGATGGAAATTTGAAGTTGGAAAAGATACACACTAGCCAGACTCCTGCAAACATGTTAACAAAGGGAGTAACAAGAGAGAAACTGAGTTCCTGCTTAGTTTTAGTTGGTCTTCAAGAATGAAGATGAAGATGAGAAATTTTCCAGGTCCAAGAAGGTTTAGAGTCCAGCATATACAACAGTGGTGGAGTTGTTGAGATCAGTCTCCAAGTGGGAGATTGTTGGTTGTGGAGCCTGATTATGTTCCTAATTCATAGGTCATTTCTTTCACCCATGTTTATACCCCATGAAGACTTTACACCCCATAAGTATGTACACTCTTTCACGCGAGGGAGTGCAGAGGGGGGGTACCCCCTCTACGGGGTCTGGGGGGGCTATCCCCCTGGCCGGGGGGTTCGGGGGCAAAGCCCCTGAAGGAAAAATTGACTTGTAAATGTATATTGTAATTTCATTGTAAATCTAGACTGTTCATTATAAGGTCGCAAATCTAACTGTAGAAATTATGTTAGGTTTTTCTCCATAGAAGGCAACCCTCTATTATGAGGGAAATTTATTGCGGCTATGCATTATGGTGAGTATTGTATTCTAAGAGAGGAGACTGTGAGAGAAAGAAGAGGAAGTTACAGCGGGTTTTGCAGTAGGTTGTATCCCTTCATTTTCTAGATAATAATAAAGGAAGGAACTGGAAATTTCTCTGGTGGACGTAGCCCACACTGGGTGAACCACATAAATTTGTGTCTCTATTGTATTGTGTATCTTCTATGTTTTGTTTCCACATTATTTTTATTTTATTGCTCCACGGTCCTGTTTTTCTAACAAGTTATTGGCATAATGGTTCAACAAATCACTTTTACCCCTGATTGTTCGCGATGTCACCATGGGTGGTGTAGTCACAGAGGAAGAATCCATTGCTCAGGCTCAGTAATTAGATTTGGTTTATTCACAATATGGTACTTTGTATGAGTTGATCCCAAATGTTTCTCATGCCACTACCGATCCATCTAAACCTTCATCCACATCACATGCGGATGGAGTTATCAACTCCGTCAAAACCCAATCTGTATCCCAGTCGACTGGAACTGCAAATCAATCTGCTTCGGCACCCCCTCCCAGTTTGACCTCACTCTCCTCTACCTCCCCCCAAACTCAAATCTCTGAGGTGAATGCAGTTCAGTCTACCCCTTCACAACAATCTGGAGGCAAGAAGAAGACAAAAAATAAACCCAAAAAGAATAATAACAATGAAAAACCCAAAACTCAAACTCCAACACCTGCTACCAAAAAGAAACCACAGTGGAAATAGAAATTCCCATGTCTTATTTGTGGTGAGGATCACTACACTCGATACTATCCACATCACGATGAAGTGGTAAAACTTTTTAAAGGGAATTCCCAACCCGTCATGCTTACTCATCCTTTTCCTCAGCAGCAATCCATGGTTTCTCAAACCCCCTCTCCAAGGGGAAGTTCTAGCCACCCTCCTCATGATGAAGCCTCGATAAGTGCCCATATATATATGTTCAATGGGATTGATTTAACCACTCTCTCTATGACATACGACATGCCAACTAAACCTGATAAAGAAAACGTCACTAACGGTACTTTACCAGATCCATCACCATCCTCCATTATTCCTCCATCTATTGGTCCTCTGTCTGGATCACTTCATATAGAGAAACCTACGTTTGACTCCATATTACGCCCTCCCAAGAGAACCATCCATAAATCTACTTTTAATTTTAGTTCACGTGTCGCCCAAAACTACAACATTGTTGAAGATTTGGCTCAAGCACCATGTGCTATGGTTGGGTTGGAACTTCTACAACACTGCCCAAGTCAACGTAGAATTCTCTTGGATGCTATTGGTGATTTTGATCCTGATTCATCCAAAAATATCATGTTTAGCTTAGACAATTTTAAGTCTCGACTCTCTCACCAAATTTATTTTCAAATCGATGTTGTTATTCACAACCAACAAATTCCTTGTACTATATTTGATGAGGGAGCCTCTACTTGTGTCATGTCTTTAGACTCTTGGAAAAGATTAAAATCACCCACTTAAAAAATCCCCTATGATGTTACACGCATTCAATGGGCGAGGGTTTCATCCTCACGGACTCTTGCAGTCCTTAGCCATTCACTTGGGCGGAAAAATAGTCTATGTTGATGTTGAGGTGGTCGATGCTCCCCTCAATTACAACTTGTTACTCGAAAGAAGTTGGTTTTATGCTCTGACTGTCATTTCTTCATCGATGTTTCTATGTGTACAATTTCCTCATCAAAGAAAAATTGTCCCTATCGATCAGTTAGATTTATGTACACCCTATGCTCGCACTCCCGCTACCAACAATATTCCTTTCATGGGAGATCACAAGATCACGTATGAAAGTGTTGGTTTAGGATTGTTAAAATATTCCACCCTTATGAGCACCTTCCCTGCACCACTCCCTCCTACCATGCATCATATTTCCACAGTCAATATGATTTCGACTATGACTTATCAGTCTTTGGAATCATCTAATCCATAGATTGTACCTAGTCCTCTAGAGTTCGATGCACTAGGTGACACCATGCCACTTATTCCAACTGAGGCTTCATATGCTGCTAGTAAATCAACCTCTTCCTCCTCGAATGACCAACATCTATTGGCACCTGAAACCTACTCGATGCCATCGTGGTTGAATTCCTTGTCTTCTTATTTTGACTACATTTCCCAAAATTTTCCTTCCGATGAATCTATTATGGAAATTATTAGCATTGACGAAGTACCTTGGGATGATAACCATCATCGATCTTCTTTTATTCCACCTTTCGAAGAAATCCAAGAAGATATACACTTTATCTTCCCCCCTGATGTTGTCAACTTTCCACAATCTCCTATACTTACACAAGATACTATTTTTGAGGGGAATTTAGGCAATAGTTTTTCTATGGTTGTTATTGATATTTTGATCAAGGAAGGTGTCATGGAAAATATTAATCTCGGTGCTAATTGTTCACCCGAGGAGGTGATTTCTTATATTGCCTTATTCAAAGAATTCTACTATGTCTTCTCTTGGAGATACGAAGAAATGTCAGGAATCGATTCTTCGATCGTTGTGCATGAAATTAAAACTTACCTGGGTGTTAAACCTGTTCGATAGAAACTCCACCTGGTTCATCCCAAGAAAACTGCGGCCATAAAGGCAGAATTTGAAAAACTATTGAAATATGGCTTCATCTATCCTGTCCCCTTGACGTAATGGGTTTCTAACATTGTTTTGGTCACTAATAAGCAAGGGACCATTCGTGTCTGCATTGATTATATATATGTCAATAAGGCTTGTCTGAAAGATGATTACCCTACGCCCTTCATCGACCAAATCATTGATAATTGCGTAGGTAGCGTGGTTTTATTTTTCATGGATGGTTTCTCAGGATACAACCAGATTGAGATTTTACCCACTGATCAGCATAAGACAACCTTCATCTGCCCGTGGGGAACTTTCACCTATCGTAAAGTACCATTTGGCCTAAAAACTGTTGGTGCTACATTCCAGTGGGCCATGTCGTATGCTTTCCATGATATCAAACATATTGCGGAACCTTACCTCGATGATTTACCTACCCATTCATCCAGTCGATCAGACCATTTTGGTCATCTATACTCTATTTTTCTTCGATGCCGGTTCTACCGTATTCGTTTGAACCCATAAAAGTGTATCTCTGTTGTCGAATCGGGTCAAATCCTCGGCTTCATTTTTTCCAAGGACGTGATTTAGGTGGATCCCTTAAAAATTAAGGCTATCCTTGCTTTACCTCCACCTAATAATTTGACACAACTCCAAAGTTTGCAGGGGAAAGTGAACTTTCTTTGCCGTTTCATTTGTAACTACATTGATATTACCAAAGGATTCATGCGATTGTTGCAGAAAGGCACTCCTTTCATCTGGGATGACACTTATCAACGACCCTTTGATGATTTAAAGCATGCATTAACCCATACACCTTTGTTCCATCCTCTGCATTATACGCAGGATTACATCCTTTACTTAGCGGCCTCTACTTCAACTATCGCTATGGTGTTATTTCAAGAGGACCCTAACGGTGATGAACATGTGATATATTATTTGAGAAAAAGTCTATCTGGTCCAAACCTCCAATATTCACATGTTGAGAAGTTGGCTATCGCAGCTGTCATCATTGTCAAGAGATTTTGTCATTACATTTTGCTACGCACCACCACGGTTATCGAGGACTCTAACCCCATGTATCACATTCTAACACGTCAATTTATTGGGGGGAAATATTCCAAATGGATCATCATTCTTCAGTAATTCGATCTCGAGTTTGCTAAGTCCAAAGCCAAGAAATCCTTGTTGTTTGTGGAGCTCATCTGCGATATTCCCCATGTTGATGAAGACACTGAGCCTAGATATTCTCTCCCCGATGAATCTTTATTCCTCATCAGCACGTCCAATCCTTGGTATGGAGATATCCTTCTTTATCTCCAGACCCAACGTTTTCAACCCAGTATCTCTCGTGAAGAATGTCGTCGTATTCGTCACCATTATCGATGCTACCTTATCATCAGTGACACTTTGTATCTCCATGGTATTGATACTATCCTATGATGATGTTTGACTCATGAAGAGGCTAAACGCGTCCTTAATGACTGCCACCTTGGAACCTGTGGCGGTCATCTTTCTGGAATGGCTACAACTCAGAAAATCTTACGTGTCGGCTACTGTTGGCCCTCTATCTTCAAAGATTGTATCGAGGCCATCCAAAAATGTCCACCCTGCCAAGTTTTTCATAAAAAGGCATGCACCCACCGCGCTCTGTTGCATCCCTTTATTTCCATTGACCCCTTTTCCAAATGGGGCATTGATTTTATGAAGTGTAATCCAACCTCAGTCGGGGGGCACAGTTATATCATTGTCGTCGTTGATTACTTCACAAAATGGGTTGAGGCTATGCTTACCTTTCTGAATGATGGTTGTACTGCAACTCTTTTCTTCTTCAACCACATCATCACTTTATTTGTTTTTCCACAAGCCATTGTCACTAATCATGGTTCACATTTTCAAAACTATATG
The DNA here is from genome assembly GCA_009831015.1 of Picea engelmannii. Lineage (NCBI taxonomy): Eukaryota > Viridiplantae > Streptophyta > Pinopsida > Pinales > Pinaceae > Picea > Picea engelmannii. The sequence goes on from ML778753.1 coordinate 274,861, forward strand.
ATGAGTGAGTTGCATGCCAAGTTTGGTTTTTTCCATGAGAACTCATCCCCGTACTATCCTCAAGAAAATGGACAAGTTGAAGCTATCAACAAGGTCCTTAAAACCATGATTCAACGTATGGTAGGGGAAAACAAGACATATTGGCATCTACAACTTTTCTCTGCTCTCTGGGATTATCGTACCTCAGTGAAAACTTCTACTGGATTCACTCCTTTCCAGTTAGTATATGGCATGGAAGTTGTTTTACCAATCAAGTGCGAAATTCCCTCGTTGAAACTCAAAGTAGAACTCCTTCCTCACACTTATGCTAAAGAAGAATGTTTCTTACACCTGACCAGGTTGGATGAAACACATCGTGATTCCACTCTCGTTAACAAGACATATCAAAAGAGAATCAAGAATCAATACAACAAATCTGTCCATCCTCGTACTTTTGCAGAAGGAGACCTAGTCCTCGTTTACAACCAGGCTCATGATAAGTTAGGGATAGGCAATTTAGAACCTTTGTGGCATGGTCCTTACATTGTGAAACATGTTTTACATAGAGGCACCTATGATCTATTTGACTACGACAGAATCTCCCTAAGTGAGCCCCGAAACAGGATTTACCTTAAGAAGTACTATGCATAGTACATATAGCATGCATGCTTTGTACACTATTTTATTTTTAGTTTGGTGTGTCTTTTTCTCTTTCGTGCACGAGTTTTTCCTTAGCCTCTTATACTTTGTCTTGTGTTTTCATGCGCAAATGACATCTTCATTTCCTATATTTGTCGGGTTAGCGGATGGCGCTAGTCGACACACCCAAAATATTGTTTTTGCAGCTTGGGTAATTTACCACTCTAACGAGTTGGTTAGTTCAGGAGGTATTTTCTTAGGATCAACAACTAACAACATGGAAGAATATCATGATGTCAACAGAATTTTAACTGAAGCCTCCTCCCTAGGTATATCTCGTATGATAATTAACCTAGACTCTCAACTTGTGGTCTATCAACTTAATCGAATATACGCCATTCACAATCCTATCCTATTGCGTCTCCATCTACAAGTTCATCGTCTTGAAAGAATGTTTGATTTGATCGAATACAGACACACACCAAGAGGACTTAATACAACTTTGGATTCATTATCCAATTACATCATGGATCGGTACCTCGCACATAGATGAGTTTTCATAAAGGAAATAAATCATACATCACATGTAAATTAAATGAATCACAAAAAGACATCATTATTTGCAAACATCATTTGGCACCATAAAACTTGGATATGTATATATATACAGTGTGATAAAAAATGTTTGATTACATCAAAAAGTACATAGAAGGTAAAAATGTTGGGTCCTCATGCCCATAACATCATCATATAGACTATACAAAAACAATCAGAGATTTCCTAGTCCTCCTACATCACATTGTGCTATGAGTAGCACACTACCACACAGGCTACTCATCTCAGTAAGGAGTTAAGACCCTCAGGGACTCTCATTGTATGTCTTTGTAGACGCAAAGGTACATCCTGCCTCCTAACAGGAGGGACACCCATCGTGAGACCATGGAGGTTTCTCTCAACCTCCCGGAGACCCCCTGTCGCTACCTCATGATCTGCTTCTATCTGAGCATCTCTATGGCACCCCAGTTCCAGTATCTTTGCTAGACATGTTGCTCCCCTATCTGCACAATGAAAAGATACATCTGTTAAAAAATCTTCTAGGTACCCCAAAATTAATATAAACTTTAAAATCAAAAAAACACTTGACAAGATTATTTTGGTTTCTTACCTGACGCGTCCCAGTCCGTTCCATATGGAAGAACTGGGTCCATGCTCCCCCGGAAATCCACTCTGGCGTATGGGAAGTCCTCTATAACGATCAACTGGCATCTCAGCCAAGCAAAGAAGTCACCTGTAAATCTGAACTCTGACTCCATTCCCAGCCTCGGAGACAGAATTGTCCAGCGTTCCATACATGGTTCACCCGTCGGTTGTACTATAAGTGAAATCTATGATTGCATCTGAGGAATGCATTCTAGGAAGAATGAAACCAGAAATGAACCATATCCAAATTTCTTTTGTTGTCCCATCTGGCATCTCGAAATCTGCTCCTTCACATTTTAAAGGAATGCAACACTCCAGTTAAACACAGTTGGCTCTAAACACTGCAAACCATAAGCCACATGTGATCTTGAAGCCAAGTGTGATATGGTACTCCCTGCTAAATTCATGATGGAAAATAGAATATATCAAAGAGGTAGATCTCTGACATCTTTTATTGCCATTCTACCTCCCACCGATCTCGATCCTGGGACACAATGATTTTCCAAGTACTCTTCTATAGGCACGGGAAGTTCCCTAAATCCAGATAATATAACAGGAGCCCCTCCCTTTGAGAGGCCAGTCAGGAAATACACATCCTCCAACTCAATGGTAAGAAGTTGTGTCCCAATTTGGAACCCTTGTTCTGTAGTGTTCCACAACCCGATCATGTACTCGAGAAGGAGAATTTCCTTCTTCATCTTTTTCATCTTAAAGAACCTGAGGAGACCACGGTTCCTCAATGCGGCCCTTGATCGGGGAATTTTCAAAGCAACCACATCATTGAGCTCATGCTCTCTTTCTTTCCACTCGATCATGATTTTTGCCAAATATAAATTGCAATCATCATCAAAAAAAGTCCATTAGTCATGCCATATTAACATGTTTTGGGTAATTTAACTTTAAAAATATTTTTTCTTGTGTTTGTCATGCTAGCGCTCCACCAACAATCTTACCAGAGTGCTAGTGTTCCCCCAATGGGCTTACCAAAGTGCTCAAATTTCAACTAGCACTCCCCCTAACCTTTAAGAGGAGCGCTGACCCCTTTTTGTGCATTTTTGGGTAGCGCCCCCTCTATCATTTGAATAGAGCACTAGCGCCCTCCAGATAAGCTTAAAAGAGTGCTGGAAAATTGAGAAGCACTCCCCCTAGCCTTTTAGGGGAGTGCCAAGCCTTTTTCGGTGCTTAGAGCCTCCCAGGGCATCAATTCTAAAAGCAAACAACTACCTAAAAATGGATTGTAAACCATGCAAAATGTAGGGAAGAAGTAGAGGACCAACCTGATCCAAACAGAGATAGAAATGGATGACTATAGCTCTGGTACTGATGAATGCAAGAATCACCCTCCAAAGCCAATTTCTCCACTACTAAAAGTCTTGGCACAAATGAATTCATAAGACATTTTTAACCCTATATTACTATTATAATTTCATTTTTTCTAAAACCATAGTTATTTTGGGTTTTTAAAAATCATTTTGGAGGTATTATTAATACCCTGGTGTCCAAATTTATCATTATTGGTAGGTTTCAAATTAGTTTTTTTCGATTTTTATCTTGTCACATTAACGAGCATAGTCTTCGTTTGTTCTCACGCTCAAAAAAAACACGAGAATGCACTGAGTAAAATTTTATCTCTTTTTCGGACTTTCATGGATACACAAAAAAGGAACCCCCTGGAGTTATCTTTAAGCTCTTTTCAGACTCTCTAAGCATGAAAATATTGTCCGGTGATCTTGCTTCCTTTCCCACTCGCTAAAAGGTTTGAAAGAGAGTCCTTCGAGTGATAATTTATCTCTTTTCGGCCTTGCAAGACTAAAATTACGAAAAAGGACAACAATGGAGTCGTCTTTAAGTTCTTTTCAGACTCTCTAAACATGAAAAATCATCGATTTTACCTTCTCTGGACTCGTTAAAAATATACATTGAAGGGCCAATATGGGACCTAACCCTTACTTCTTCTAGTTCATTAAACAAAGGAAGAGAGACTTACCGAAGGTGAGTTATATCGAGCATGTGTTACCCTCCTCGAGCTCGTTAAATTAAAAATAGGTACTCGTCTATCTAGATGGGGAAAAAATTTGAAGGAAGCAAGCCAAGCAGTTTTTGAAAACATCATTGGTCACTCTTACAGTTGCCCTTGAACACGCCACTTTGTCTTTGAACACATTTTAATCCGTTGAACCTTTGCACTAAACCAATCCTCTAAGTTTCCTTACTCCTTTGGGTCACCCAATGAAAGTCACAGTATCCACTGCATTATCATGTTTTGGCCTATGTCATATTTCTGTTGTTGTGCCTCAGTGTTCAATGGAAGTATCTGCCTCGAAATCCAACCATCAAAAATTCATGTTTCAATACCCGTGTCAGTCCATGTTCATTTGATCCACCAATTTACATATTTGTTTGAGTTTTGTGTTGTTGATGGGGGATACATCAAGGCCCTCCTTCGAAGAGTTTGTTCCTGTCGACTTCAGCGCATTATCCAGAAATTAGACTTAGAAACCAGTTATTACCTTGGGACCTGCATGCCTTAATGGCAGGCTTCCTCACTTCCGACAGTGGATTTACATCATTGAACTTTGATCGGATGATTCCACGGATGTTCGAATTCATCTCATTTATTCACATTCGTTGTAATGTACTAGGGTACCTTGGGAATAATTGACATCAATGGTGATTTCCCTCGCACTTGTTAACGGTTTACCTCATTGACAGGTAATCAAGTGGTTTCCGCCATGTTCGACATCGGGAGATCTATTCACATGGTTAGATTCGTACTACATCGGGATAGGTAGGAATACCCTGGGTTGACTAATCACTCCGTTATGTACTTTTCCCAGGTTGCGACGGAGTTTCTCTTGAATATTGACACATATATTGTCACATAGATCCACTTTGTATTGGTCTGTGGAAATGTTTTGTCATCTCATAGATCCACTGTGTATTTTTCATGGCTACGATCATTTCATGTCATGGAAGTATAGATCCATAGTGTATCTTCGGTGGCTATACCTTTTTGTCGATATAATTATGGATTCGTAGTGTATCTTATGGCGGCCATACCTTGAAAGTATTTATCACTCAAGCATAGGTATGTCTGCCTTGGGTTTGAAACATGTCATAATGTTTGTTTGATGGTTGTGTGCATCTTCTACCAGGTTCTCCAAGTCCATACCCTTTCTCGAAAAAGTCTACAAAGTACTTCAGTCATCAATTTTTGTCTTCTAACTTCACACTTTAGGGGGAAATCTGTTACACATCAAAATTACTCACTTCAATGATGACCTATTGTCATCATTACAAGTGTCGCAAGTGTCTCAAACATCATACTGTCATATTCCCTATGTCGTGTCTCAAACAACATCACAAAGGACACTTCAAAGACTAGTTTAGGAAAGAGAAATCACATGACAAAGAGTACAAAGCTTTTACCATGAAAAAGACCACTTAAAACTCATTATTGAAGGGAAGCACTCCCCTACCCACTGTCAAGGAGTGCTAGCACTCCTTACCCTCCTTTGAGGGAGCGTTTCAACACTCTGTGCCCCATTCTGGGGGAGCGCTGGGTTTTTTGAGGAAATTGTGGGTTGTTGAGGAAAATTGGGGAAAACTCCCCCTCATCTATGGAGTTATTTTGATTTGAATCTGAGGTCAAGGCTGGATCTTAGGGAGGATCCACAACTGATGGAGAAAGATCCTCAACCTATCCCAAGAATCTCTAAGGTGGTTAGGCCTCTCCAACCCTATATAAGGATGCCTCCTCATGGTGAAAAAGAGAGACATTGAAGGCATCAAACTTATGATCTCATAAGGGAGATAATCATTGAAGCATAGTCATTTTGTTTGTGGATCATTTGAGCAAGGGGTTGGACAAGGAGAACTAGAAGAGGTTGTTGCAGCTTCATCAAAGGTCTGTAAGTATCTCTATTGAGTTCTCATTAATACATGTGCTTGGCCCGTTTCCTTCAAGATTGTGTATGCTTACATGAAATTGTCTTTAACAGATAGATATAGTTTCAAACTAATCATAGTAGAATAGGAAGCATGATTTTTCTTTGATTGGATTGTAGAACCTGTTGAAGAGCTTGTGGATCAGTGCTCAAATTGGAACTGGGCGAGGACAAACATCGTAAAAAGGTACATCTTATTCCTCTTCTCTATAGATTAGTTTAGCTAGGTTTAAAGGGATGTCAGTGACCAAAGTTAGCACCTTTCTGTCTTGATATTAGAGATTTACGATCCAAGAGGGAATCCACCTGTCCACAGGGGGATTTTCCTGTAACATTGAGGAATCCATAAATATTGATGGGGTAAAATTAGAAATGAAATATAGAATTGAATAAGGGTGTCATAATTTGATAAATGGGGTGACATTGTAGCTTTAAAAGGAGAATTCAAGAAGGTCACAAAAAGATACTTGAAGAAGTTGAACTTCATCTAGAGGATGTACATGCCAAATATGATGGTATTATCTCCAAGGCTAGAGTAATAAAAGATCAAGAAAAGAGGATAGAGGATTCCATTGTCTCTGAAAAGAAGATAGATGAAATGCATGTGTAGAGTGAATGAAAACTGTCAAATGTGAAACCATATCGACACTCTCATTACCAGGAAAGATTTCAAGGAAGAAAATAAGGTTGAGATCAAAATTATCAAGGAATAAGATGGAATACTTATCAATATTCATGGAAAAAGGCATCAAAAAACCATTATTCAACGTGATATTATCATGCACCAACATCTACTACAAATTAGAAAATCTTCAACAACAATACATGGAATCAAGGGAAAAAAGAGTATGCAACAACTAGTCACCAAGGATTATGACCGAAAAGATATGATTTTGGATGGATGGATCATCATCAATGGAAAGAAGAAGGCATGAACATAAGAAAATAATATTACTTGGTTTCATCACATGTGAATCCTTTAATTACAAATCTTTGAGGACAAAGTTTTTTGGAGGGTACTATGTTATGACCGAAGGGGGGCATATATAGAGTTAAATGTATACAATATGACCCCAAGGGTGAGCATATATGGGGATAAATGTACATGTGATGTGTATATATATATGTAATTGTTAAGAACCAAATATCAATATAGCATAGAAAAACCTTATAATAAGTACTCAACGCCTTGAAAAAGAGAGAAATTAAGATAATAAGCCTCTTCGAGGGGGAAACCTCCTTATACCCACATAAATGTCCAATTACTAGATGATTCCAAATGAAAATGTCTCCTTGGTATATATAGGAGACTAGGAGGTACAATTACAACTAATGGACTCAAGACAACATAAATAAAATAACATTACTAATGTAATATGCCCCAATTAAGGGGTAATGAGCCACTATTTAGGGCTTAACATGCCCCTCCCCTTGAGACAAGTATTGTCTGCAACGCTTGAGTAACTCTGGATGTTTTTGTATAAAACACTCATCTTCCCAAGTGGAATATTCAGCTGGTAGATTCCTCCATTTAATTAGATACTCTGAAATGGATCTATTCCTCAGTTGGCGAATTCTTGTGTAAGTGATGGCTTTGGAATCCAATATGATTTTTCCTTCCTCATCAAGTTCTGGAAATATAGTTTGAACTAGGATCTTGTCCCCTGTAACCTTGTTTAAGCATGAAACATGGAAAATTGGGTGTACTCGTGAAGATGCAGGCAACTCCAATTTGTATGCCATAGTACCAATATTTTGCAACACCTTATAAGGGACATATTACTTTGGTGATAATTTATTATCCTTCTTGGCTTGCTTGAGGGACATCTATTTGTACGGTTGTAGTCTTAAAAAAACCCAATCCCCTAATTCAAAACTTCTTTCACTACGATGTTGATCTGCTTGTTGTTTCATGCGATTTTGTGCCATGGTTAGGTTGTCCTTTAATATTTGGAGAACTTGTTGTTGATGCTTAATGTGATCTTCCACTACTTGAACCTTAGATTTTTCTTTTAGAGAAGAAGTGATGGAAGGAGGGTGGTATCCATAGAGTGCCATAAATGGTGTCATTTTTGTTGCAGTATGAAAGGAAGCGTTATATCACCATTCTTCCAAGGGTAACTAATGCAGACGCCACCTTTGCCTCGACAGAGTTGCTGCACGACCTCCCGGTCTTAAGGATCGTTCAGTTTAATTCATGAGCCGAAGTGACTCTTTCGATTCCTTGCTGGAATCTTAATGCAATCAATCCACTAGGCGCGAGCTCCACCTTTCCCAAGCGACCACAGCACTATGACCAAGGGCCTAACCCAAAGTCACTTGTCTCAACTCGCAATCTCACGAGTTCGCGAGTCATAGCATTCGACTCTTCCTTTCTAAATTCACGATACCCAAAATTTCGATACGGATATGGATCCTCCTTATCAATGCCCTCTATACGTCACCAATGACTAGGCTAAACGCTAGCTCCCATCGCAACTTCGCAACTTCGCAAGTCGAAGGGTTGAGCTTTCATGCTCTTATCTCGCGAATCCCCGAGGTGAGAGAAGTCAACGGAGTGCTGACT
>ML778753.1:290290-300290 GCA_009831015.1 Picea engelmannii
TGAGAACTATCAATACTTGAAGCTTCCTCCATCCTTGCAAGATATCAAACTTCAACACAAAACTTGCACAAAAACCAATAGCTAAATCTCAAGCTATCAATGGCAAACACATGAGCAAAACAAACTATGCTCTGATACCACCTCTTCTGAAAATAGAAGGCTGACTTGTTATGCTATGCAAGCACCCTATACTTCATAAAAATAAACTTTACAGGACCTTGCTTCATGTGTTTAAAATATGCAAGATAAGCTTATGTGTTAAGTTCAGGTATCTTCTTGTAAATGCTTATGTGTGAGGATATGTTCTTTAAATGTTTAAATATGTACTTTCAATAAATACATAGCAACACAACTTGCAGCAAATAAACCATCAAACTCACAACAAGAGCAAGTTGATAAAGGAGTTCACCCCCCTCCGGGCTACATCTCCTTGAGCCTCCATCAATAGACTTGGCTCTCTGGGATTAATTAGTCAAAAGTTATTTTACAAGCTTCTGCCTAACTCCAATGGAAAAACATATTGTACCATTGAGATCATAACACATAAAAACCCCAAAAATGACTAATAGAACTCTGAAAACGGATCATGGCTCATCCGGGCATGACCTCTTCTACATGTGGCCATAAGCTTCCCTGAGCTTCTCTTTGGAAAAAACACTTGTAAAAGTCCTCAAAATCCTCCGAAACTTGTCCCAATGTGTTCATATCATATCAATTAGCCAAAAATGATTATTCAATCACAGAAAACAAACATAGGCTCACCAAACCATGTCCTCGATCAATGAGGGCTTCAATCTCCTTGGAGCTTCCTGAAACTTCAATGGTGAAAAACTTGTAGAAGAAGTCTTCAAATGGCCTTGATAACAACACCAATGGATTCATCACATCCAAAAACACCTAGTTGGGCTTTTATGGCACCTCAATCGGCCAAAAGATGAGGAAGATAGGCCTCCTGCCATTTTCCTCCTTCAAGCTTTCTGAAACTGGTTCGCCAAAACGCACCTCTGTGTGCATGAACCAAGAACACGCTCCAAAATGCACGTTAAAACCTGGCACCAGGCGCAACCGTGCCAACGGTGCAAATCATAGAACGGTTAGGGCACCTCCAGCCCCTAACCGCCTAGCATCTGGGCATATGGGAGTCATAAAACCTCGGGCTAGTGCAAAGAGGAAGGCTCCGTTTACATGGCAAATAAAATGAAGACAAGTGGCGGTCGGTGTAACCGTTTAAACCACACTTTAAAACACGCCCAAACTTCGTTATTTTCAAGTGGTCATGTGGTATACATTACAACCGTGGGTTGGACCCCATTTAAAACACGTATTCCCGCGCGCATTACAAGTCCATTAGTCAAATGGCAACACATATAACCGGGGCTAGTCTCATTGTAAAAACCCACGCACATTTTTCCGCATGGTAAGTGGTCATATGTATACGTAATGTAACTGTGGGTTAAACATTTAAAACCCTGCGCTCATGGTCATATACAAAAGCATAGAACCGGGGGTCGGGGCTAAGCCTCGGCTCGACCCCCCGCTGTATACAACTTAATTCAAACTTAAATAATTTAAAAACCATTACATAGTAAGAACTACAATGGTGGTGTGTTGGCACGGCGGACTTTGTTAAAGCTTGGACGGAGGTGGAGGTCACTGGTTTGAATCCGGTGGACTACAAAAAATTTTGAACAACAAACCATTAGCCAATAAAGGGGTGCCACGTGGCAGCCCGTGACTGGGCCACGTGGCACCTTACCATTTGCCCAACAAATGCCACGTGTCACAATACTACTCATTCAACTTCCAGCCAACCAGATGTTGCCATGTCATCGCCACGCATGATGCTGACATCATCCGACACATAGGATGCTGACGTCATCATGTGCCACGTGTCACCCTTCCGGTGGTGACACGTGTCACCTCCGAATTGGTCCAACCGTACACCCAAAAAGCCAAATCTGCCTGACACGTGTCATCTCCTGGAGCCACCACGTGTCCTGTACGGACCTGCCACGTGTCCTGTACAGACTGTACGGACAGGTACAGTCAGCATCAAATTTTTGCATGTTTGGCTCGGAGAACAGATTGCGATATCTTCTCCATACGGACTCCGTTTGAGAAAGTAAATATACCGCCGGAATCAAGAAGACGAGACGGACACAATGGTACTGTTTTCGTCGCATTCCAAACACTTTGAAATTTGAGCAAAATTTTGACCCCTGGTCCAGATTTTGATCAACACTCCCAGGAATTAAGTGAATATCATGATCATGATTTCGAGTGAGTGGAATACCTTTAGGAATATCTTCAAATACTTTGGAATGCTTATCAATGATCCCTTGGAGATCTAGAGGAATAGATGGCTTAGATGTTTGAACATCTAGTGAGCATAGTTGTGCAATAACACCTTGATGCCCCTTTTTAAATAATTTTGTCATGCCATTAGAGCTTATCACCTTACTGGGTTTCCCTGTGATTCCTCTTAACTCAATTTATTTTCCTTCCAATAAAAATTTCATGAAAAATTCATGAAAATTAAAAGCCACTGTTCCTAATGATTGTAACCATTGGATTCCTAGTACAACATCAGCACCACCCATGGGTATAGAAATCATTAGACTATTCATTACATATTCCCCCATAGTAAGATTGATCTTATTGCATTTTCCTAAGCAATTGATAGTTCCTCCATCTACAATCATTACTTGAAACTCTGGCGCTGGATATACAAAGCATTTGAGAGCTTTGGCTAATTTATAGTGAATGAAATTATGAGTACTACCAGGATCAATTAGGACTATAACCTTTTTCTTTTTGATATATCCTTCGATCTTGAGGGCTTGAGGAGTGTTAATTCTAGCCAATGCATTACACGATATCGTGGGAGTCAACTCTTCAAACGAAATTGCTTCTATGTTTTCATCTTAAGATGGTTCTTGTTCTTGTTCTTGTTATTGTTCTTGTTCTTCTTCCTCTTCACAATATATGTAGAATAATTTCTTCTCACCACACCTATGTCCCTTACTGTACTTGTTGTCACAATTAAAGAATAAACCTTTTTCTTTTCTTTCCTCCAATTGTTGAGGTGTCAACCTTGTAGTTTGAGGTGTTTTAGAAGGAGGAGAATTATTCTCTCTATAGATGCTAGGATTGGTCCTTCTAGTAGCCATAGCCATATTTTTACTTTCAACATTTCTTGCCACCCTGAATGCATTCTCCAATGATTTGGGTTCCCAAAGCCGAACCTCATGTTGAATGTTATCCTTTAAAGTTCCTGTGAATACATCAATCAAGTACTCATTTGGAATATCTGTTACCTTTGTATTCAATCTTTGGAAGTTCTCAATGTTCTCTGTAACTGAACCCTTTTGCTTTAGATTTATCAATTGGCTAAAGAAGGTATTGCTCCTTGTATCCTCACAGTGTGCTATCATTTCTTCCGTGAAAATTGTCCAAGTGACGAGTGATTTGTGAGAACAAAGTCGTCGATACCATACAAATTGATTGGTTTCTAAATATAAAGAAGAAATCTGTACCTTTTTTGTATGTGGCACATTATGTAGATCAAAGAATTGCTCCATCTGAAGTTTCCATGTGATTGGGTACTTTCCAACAAACTTCCTCATATCGATCTTCGGAACGTGGTTGGTCTTCAACCCAAAGTTGGAGTTTCTCCATTCTTGATTCATCTTCCTTGTGTCCTCATCATGAATTTCATGGGACACATTTTCACTTTCAGGTGTCCTCTCTATTATGAAAATTTTCAATCCTTCCATGATCTCCCTTTTTAAACCATCTATCTCAGTATCCATTATTGCCTCCAGTTCATCTTTTGTCACTGTCTTCTTTTGTAATTCATTTATGTCCCTAATCATTTATTCACCTTCATCAAGAGTTCAAGTAGGACTGTCTGGAAGCTCATTTGGTTTAGAAGTTCCCTTTTTGGGTGGCATGTTGGCCAAGTATCACTTTTGAACCTTGATTTTGAGGTGGTTCTGCTAGACAATCTTTCTTCTACTATATGTCCAAAGTTTCAGCCCTTTCTGGGTATGGAACTTTATTTTTTTATTTCTATGATATTTATTCTTTGCAATGCCACAGGTCTGATCAAAATTGGATTTTCCAAGTGGAATTTACGGTAACTTCCCCACAACTTGCTGATTTTTTTCCTTTCGAGGAGATCTCACTTGTATAGCATGCCCCGCACAAAATAATTTATATAAAATTATGAAACTCATACCAGAAATACTACAGACTGCCCACTATCCAATTAAACCAATCTCACTCAATTTGGATACTCTAGGAAGAAGTTATTATTGTTTTACCCGGAACACCTGCTTGAGACTAGTCAATAGGACTAGTCAGATACCCTATCTTCCACAGGGTGTATCTACAAATTTAATATGACCCAGAAGCTAAAATGTTTACCACATATACCTTACTAATTTCTGTGAATAGCCTCTAGATTTCAGGGTCTGAAACGTTACAGAAAAAGTTTAATACCAAAAATTCTGCAATGACTCAATTCAGGATGATTCCAGAACCCTATGATTCCAGGATGATTACACAGGCTGTATCTCCGAAAGTATAAGGCCTCGGGAGATGAAATTTTAACCCAACATAACTTGAGCCGTCTACTAAATATCCTCCAAGTGGTTCCTTTTGAAACATTGCAAAAAAAAAGTTATAGATAAAATTTCAATGTGTCTCAGATGTAGCAGTGAAACCCCAAGACCTTGAGCTCTGATACCATATGTTAAGAACCAAATATCAATATAGCATAGAAAAACCTCAAAATAAGTACTCAACACCTTGAAAAAGAGAGAAATTCAGATAATAATTCTCTTCGAGGGGGCAACCTCCTTATGCCCACATAAATGTCCAATTACCAAATGATTCCAAATGAAAATGTCTCCTTGGTATATATAGGAGACTAGGATGTACAATTACAACTAATGGACTCAAGTCAACATAAATAAAATAACATTACTAATGTAATATTCCCCAATTAAGGGTTAATGAGCCACTATTTAGGGCTTAACAATAATAGGGTTGGTGTAATAGTAAACGGGCCTCATGTGTAGGTGTGAATAGGTATATATATAGATCATGTATTCATTATTGAGGATATGTGAATTGTGATCTATGAATGTGTTTGGTTATGTGGAGGAGTTTATCCTATTATTTAAGAAGTTATTATGTAACTCATCTCTCTTATCTATATTGGAGTTGTGCTCCAGACTCACATTGTTGTACATGGTGTGTACTTTTGTACTATTATGATATCTTAGGCATTTGGAACATACATATTCACTATTTATTTATGTAGGCTAACAAATTTGATTATTTTTATGAATCACGATAAGAACACTCATGATGTTATTATTTCTCTACATGAGATAGGTGTTGAGATTTTTATTATGTTCATGATGTTAGGTTATCTTAAGAGCTTATGGTATTTACTTATGATGTTATGTGATTCCATTTAATTATGTTGATAAAAGGTTATGTCTTCGATAAAGATGTGTTGAGATGATTATCATATTCATGATGAGATGCTATGATGTTGGGATAACATATGGTTCCATTTTTGTATTTGATAAATATGTATTGTGGTTATGATGTTATGATAATATCTCCTGATGTGATGACATAATGTAATTACATGGAATTCTTTTATGATAATGTTTTTATGATGTCATGATGTGATGGCATGTGGTACTTACATGTAGATTTATGATGAGATGTTTAATGATGACATGTGTGACTATGTAGTTTCTTATGATCCAATATGTCGTGGTGACAATGATGTTGAGTTCTCATGATGACATGAGAGAGTTAGCATGTGGATTCTTTCTTTGAGATGATGATATTATGATTATAACTAATGCATCGGTTGCATGTTGTGAGGTGGTGATTGTCGGGTCATCCACTAGTGGGCCAAGAGGGACAATTTATTTGATGATTTCATGGGAGCCCATACCTACGAGGGAGAATATTCACAAAGTAATATCATATGGGTTGGGGAGAGCTCAATCAAATAGTCTATGCTAGTGGTTCTTTTTCCTAGTAGGACCATATGGAAAAATCCATAGTGTCTGATATAGAGTTGTGATGTCAAAGACCCAAAGAATGATTGGAGTTTTTTTTCACCAGTGGTGTTGTGGGAATGGATTTCAATGTCTAGGGTTGTGTACTTGAGGGAGGATAAGGAGGGAGTTTGCTCTATCCTTTCAAGATGACTAGTGTACGAAAGTATTGATCCATATGACTGGTGCACGTGAATATTGATTCAGATAACTGATGTACTTGAGTATCATTCCAAATTCTTGCTTTGGTAGATGAGGTCTGGTGCCTAGATCCCTGATAGATCAAGATGTCTTGGTCTGGTGCCATAGAGCCCTTACAGAAAAGATAGGGTCTCATGTCTAGAGCTCTGATAGACCGAGAGGCTTTAAGCCTAGTTCTAAAAGTCAAGAAGAAAATATGGAGAGTACTCGTGCTTCCCCGATGGGGATTGGGCTTTCAATGTTTGTTGTAGTCACTTGGGTGACTTTGTACTAGTTCAGTAGAGGGTGTTGTGGATTATAGAGGAAGAAAATTAAAAAAAAAAAACTATAAGCACATAAATAACATTAAGTTCAGGACGAAGTTCCTTGAAAGGGAAAGTATGTAATGCTCAATATTAATTATAATAATAGTAATATAAAAAATTTAAATTGTAATAATAATAATAATGGTAAATAGTTAAATAGTACAAGAATAGAAAATAAAGAAATGTAAATAAACAAAAAGAATTACACTCAATTAAGTTAAGATAAGATAAGAAAAAATGAAAATTGCATGATGACAAGTGGAATCTATGCATGAGGTTTCTTTGCATGGATATGTAAGAAATACTCTATATATTCCGAGGTGGAAAAGGAAGGGAATCGTCTTTTTTCTTATGCAATTGACAGATAGGCTTGAAGGCCAACATAGTTAGTTGATTAAGGGCTCGAGTGCTCTCAATTGTGATGACTAAAAGAGTTGGTTAGGAGAAAATTGTGATGACATAGTTGGAGGAAATTCACCCCGTACTATTGTTGAGACATGCTAGATCAAATCTTAGAACAAAATGAATTGATATATATAATGTTATAAGTAAATCAAAGTCTTCAATATTCAAATAAAATTCTTACCAATCTAATATGATATAAATTATATAATCAATATTTTTTTATCGTATCAAATTTATAATTATAATTTATTTGTTTTTATATCCACTATATTAATTTTATGTATTCGAGATTTAATAGTTAGGTAGACCATTACACATTCCGTTCCCCAAAAGAGGGAAATGGTACTTCATATTAAAAGTGTATAATATATTTATTTATTCTCACTAACCAACACTTCAATAATATATAAAAGGACGTGGACCCATTATATTTATTGGAAGAGTGGAGTATATTAAACATGTGACTATGGATTAGGTACACCCTAAGCAAAATGCCCACTTGAGTGGTGAGTTTGGATTAGGTACATCTGATGTTTTTAATAAGTAATAATGACAATCACAGGGTTTGGTATTTTGATTGACCTCACCTTCACTCCAAAGTAATACAATTTGTATATCTAATTGCTTTTTTTCAAAGGATTATGTACACCCTAAGCAAATTGACCACTTGAGTGGTGAGTTTGAATTAGGTACATATGTGATGTTTTTAATAAGTAATAATGACAATCACAGCGTTTGGTATTTTGATTGCTTATTTTGATTGATCTCACCTTCACTCCAAAGTAATACAATTTGTATATCTAATTGCTTTTTTCAAAGGATTAAGTACACCATAAGCAAATTACCCACTTGAGTGGTGAGTACATGTGATGTTTTTAATAAGTAATAATGACAATCACAAGGTTTGGTATTTTGATTGACCTCACCTTCACTCCAAAGTAATATAATTTGTACATCTAATTGCTTTTTTCAAAGTACAAGTTGCATGTGAAGTTTATCTCCGAGTAGAATCTCAATGCTTTTTGCAAAACGAAGTTTGTGGTTGTACTAACAAAACCAAAATGATTATTTATTTTTATTTGAGATTCTTTAGGGATTATTTTTTGGTGGAAGCCAGTTGTGAGAATCCTTTATTGAAAGGAAGCACGTGGGGCAGGTTTAGGAAGTTCTCAAAGATTCATAATTTTGTTTAAGTGTAAAAAACATTTTAAAATGTTGAATATGTGAGGAAGTTCTCAAATATTCGTAATTTTGTTTAAGCGTAAAAAAAAAATATTTTAAAAAGTTGAATATGTGGGAATTTGGAAATGTTTTTATTATATTTGTATTTAAGATTTTAAAAATTATTTAAAAAGTTGAATATGTGAAGAAGTTGGATTAATGTAAAATATTGGTTGAGTGTTTATTGGTCGAGTGTTGTATGGAAATAGGTTCGCAAAGTTTATTATTATAAGTTTAAGTTTAGTTTTGAATACAATTTATATAATATTGTTTGAAAATTTAGAAATGACATGTTTTAAAAAATTAGTTTAAAAATATTAATTTTAAAACTAAAAATATTAATTTTAAAATAAAAAATTGGTGGTAGAATAAGATATTATTTGAGTAGGTTTTCGAGGTGTAGGATAGTCGGTGATAGAGTGTGTTGTCAAGGCACTCTGTGATGTTAAAGTCATCGGTTCGAAACCTGCGGGGCCAAAAAATCTAGTCATGTTAAGAGTTGGTGTGGCTCAAGCCGGGTGCGATCCCCAGGTGATTTTGACGGCTTAGATGCCCTTGAGTCACGGTTTCTCAGCCACAGGCTAGTCCCGCAAGTCACGAATAAACTAGCAAACAAAAAAAAGATACTATTTGAGTAGTTTGGTGTCATAACTTGCTATGTTATGTTTTTTGGTTAGGGTTTGTTGTTGATGGTGTATGTTCTAGCTAGAGTTTGGATATATTGTAGAGTCTTAGCTTGTTATAAGTTTGAATGACATCTTGTACTACCTTGTGATAAGTTGTTAGTATGTATTTGTAACTTCGTTTTTTGTATACATGAAGTGTACTTTGTTGTCCAAACTTTTTGTACTTGCATATTTGATTTCCAGGTTATGTTCTCATAGTTATTGAGTAGTTTCTAGTGCTAGTTATGTGTGTTGAATTAACATAATGGTGAGTAGATTTTATTAAGTGATTTAACAAGTAAATAGAAGCTAAGAGGACATATTTATGGTTGTAACAAACCTATTGTTTATAAGTGATTTTTAGATCTATTATATGATGGGGATTGTGTCCTTAGGGTTAGAAATCTAGTTCCCTTGGATTACATTGTTTCACTGTTTATTTTCTTGGTTTCCTTATGTATTTGCTTAGGTAGAAGTGAAATAGATAGTTTCCACACCATGTTTTTCATGCACATGGGTCATGTATTAATGACCTACTCTATGCAAATAATCCTAAAAGTGATATTTCAAAAATCAACATTGCTAACAAAGTAGACACATAGACCACTCACTTCTTACAACATGGTCTGCATAGATAATCCAAAAATGATATCTCATATGTTGGACTATGAAAGTCCCCCAATTACTTAAAATAAAGAGTCAGGGGAGCTATAAATGAATATTTCATAAGGCACAATACTTGCTAAGGTTTTGCAAATGGGGTAGCAAATTAAGTGGACTTGACTATCACAAAAAACTCCATAATTAACCATACTTTAGCTAGAGGAGTCTTGGAATGGGTGACAACTAAGTGCAAGTCTCGAAGGTGATGATTGATTCCATGTGATTCATTTCACTAGTTTCAATCAGAGTTATTCACCCCTGTGAGCATCACCCAATGCAAGTAAGTGTACTATTCAATATCAAGAGAAATTTGGTCATTTTAACTAATGCTCATGGACATGGGTCATGCATTGATGACGTACTCTACATAGATAATTCAAAAAATGATATATCATATGTTGGACTACAAAAGCCCTTGTATTGCTTAAAATAAAGAGTCAAGGAAGTTCTA
>ML778753.1:305290-308543 GCA_009831015.1 Picea engelmannii
CTTCTTTAATCCGCTTTTTTGTTTGACTCTTTAGTTCTATTAGTTTACAAATCAGTATGACCTGTATGTTTCCCTCCACCAGAAAAGGAGGATCATTCCAGATAATATGGACCAGGTTCACAAAGTCTGGATCCCTCAGCCAATCCGCATTAAACTTGTAAGGGAACGCCTTGCACAACAGGGAATTCTCCAATTGGATAAGTAAGGGGGCATGATCTTATACAAATGGGTATTCCACCCATGACTTGTATAAGCCAGTGGTAGACAAGAGTCCTTCAACAACAAAGAATCTATCGAGCCTTCTAGCAATTGCATCTTGACTAGATCGATCGTTTCGCCATGTAGGGACCAACTTGGGAGGCTTAACATCAATCAGCTTCTTGAAGATGAATAAATCTCTGTAAAATTCCTCAGTCGAGCTTGGCACGAAAGAACAACCCCAATGTTCATATGAGGATAAAATGAAGTTCAGGTCACCGCCGATAACAAGATTAGGAATAGAAAGGATATCGTTGTCAGCTAAGGAGCTCCAGAAAAGTTTGCGGTCTTTACATGACCCATAAAAATTTAGAAGCGCCAACTCCTTTTTGGAAGAAATACAAACACCTGTTAATAAAATTCCCCTGACCGTTAGGAAGGGATTTAAATCAAAAGAGTTTGGGTCCCAAGAGACTAGTAACCCACCAGAGTTTCCTATGGATTTAACCGCAGTCACATCCCAAGAAGGATGGAGAAGGAGAAAAAAATATCTCGCTCTTTGTTCATCGGAAAGAGTCTCTTGCAAAAAACCAATGTTCGGTCGAGTACGATACACCAGTCTATGAACCGAGGCAGCTTTGAGGGTGCCTCCAATCCCCTGAATATTCAAGGAGAACAATAACATCACTTTGCCCTCGCCAGGGCCTTCATTGCTCTAAGGGCCCCAGTATCCAGGGAAGTAGGAACATTTTCATTGGATTGTAAACTTAAAACCACCTATTTATTTCGTGAGATCCACATCTTTACAAGAGAAAGTTCAAAGCCAATACCCCTATACCAAGCAAAGGCCTTACTTCCCTTGACCGGAGCTTGTGAGGAAGAGGAACCAGAATCGAATTTAGGATCTAAGGCCTCCTTACCTAGGAAGGTGGGCAATGACACAGAGTCAAAGGGAGCAGATGAGCTCGGTAACAAGGAGTCTAGGGCAGTGGAGAGACTCGATTCTCCCTCCTCTGCCTCTCTGTATATTGGCAAGGTCGGTGACGCCCTGACCGAGTTGTCCAAGGAGTGTTCGGTGGGCAGAGGAGTAATAATTGGAGGTGGGAGCTGGGAATGGTTCAAGAGGAGAGGAGGGAAAGGCATCAAGGGGTTTTCAGGATGGGTTGAGGACGAAGCTAAATAGGGAGAAGAAACGACTGTGGGAAGGCTGAAAGAGGAAAAGGGTGAGGGATCTGAGTTTGAGGGGTCAATTGGTACAACAACAGGCTCGAGTTTAAAGTCCATTGGCAGAATTTTAGACTGTAACCAATCTGAGTTTCTTATGGCCTCCTTCTCTTCAAAGGACAAAGAGTTAAATAAAGGATGACAAAGAGATTTTAACTTATTGGTTAGTGTTTCCCCAGGCACTTGTTGAGGTGAGGAAGAGGCTCCAGTGGTTTCATCCAAGAAGTTCAAAGAACAATCTGCTTCTACATATTCCGGAGGATTTTTCTGTAGTTTAGAATCTTTTGAAAAGTCATCCAAATCCTTCCCCTTACAGTCACGTCGAAGGTGAACTATGCGGCGACAAAGGTTGCAGTGGAAGGGCAACCCAAGATAGTTAAGTGGTTGTGTTATCCTTCAACCTCTCCACTCAATCTCTAAGGTTTCTGATAATGCACCAAAAATGTCCATCTCAACGAGAACTCTACCCATTTTCCACACAGGGTCAACGAGTAACTTGGATTCCAGTGCAATGAATTTCCCCAAAGAGTATCCAATGGCACGTAAAGCTCCTTCATTCCACAAATACAGTTGGAGGCTTGATAAGAGTACCTAGAGATGCCTAAACTGGAAGTAATCTGTATCAGGGTTGAAGGCAATTTCCAGCGTTTTAGCATGAGACTACTTCCCCTAAATACCCAAAGCGAGATTAGTAAAAGGGAGGCATCCTCCGAGGAGTTGCAGATAAAACCAAGCCATCCTTTGGTAAGATAGATAACCTTAGGGGAATAACCAAGGAGAGCTAGCCACTAGTTTTGGATCCAATCCGCAAGAGAAACCTTACTCAGTGATTTATAAGAGATCCGACCCACGAGAGCACAGAGCGCCATTCTGCAAGTATATTCTAAGCCTACATCATTTCCTAACACCAAGCGCTTTGCCTTTTTGTTGGCTTTCCGCACCTTTCGATGAAAACTAACAGACTGAGTCGGATCAAATGGTTTCCCGAGTCCCCACGGAGAAGAAAGTCTAAAAAAGGGTCTTTGGTGCTCAAAGGTAGAAAGCAGGCCCATCAAAAGAACTTCTGAAAGAGGGATAACGGGCTTTGAGGACACGGGGCTTAGCAGAGGAAGTGAATATTGGCTACTGGGGAGACCAGTAGTTTTAAATGAATTTTTTGAGATAGTTGAAAAGCATTCTGGCCCACTCTTCAGTTGGTCCACTTTGTTAAACAACCCCACCTACCTCCAGGTTTCCTCGTCTACTGGGCTCATAAGAGACTTAATAGTTCTCTCCATATCATTGAGGGAGAAACTATCCAATTGGCCCACCAGATGCCATCAAACTGACACTAGAGAAGTTGGCGAGCACTCTGACCAAGTAGAAGGTCTCTGTAGGGTCCTTGACTCAAGGAGAGAACCTCCTCCTATACCAACGTCAGTGAAAAACTAATCAAGTGACCGACACACTCGAGAACAGATAATAAAGGAAGGATAGAAGTTAGAGGGTAAGAAGGTTATAAGAATAAGCACAATGCAAGACAAGACTACTCTAAAGGAGTAACGACAACTCGAGAACAGGCAAACAGAGCAAGACAAGGTATATCAAAAGTAGGAAACATCGAGCTCTAGACCAACGTTAATAACAATGTCTTTTAAAAAGATAGAGTCATAGTTCTAAAAGAGTGACTACAGTCTGATACAGGAAGCAAGGAAGGCAGGAGTTTTAAAAAAAAACAAGAGAGTTGAGCTCTAGACCAGTGCAAAAAACAAAGGAAAAGAGTCACAGTGAGATCCCAAGCAACAGATAATCAATACTAGAGACAGTTTAGAAGCTCACAGTGGCCCTGCAT
>ML778753.1:309011-320886 GCA_009831015.1 Picea engelmannii
ATATCATAATTACAAGTATTCAATGTCTTAAAAAAAAAAACATGCCAACTAATATTTATACAATTGTATCAATAATCCAACTAATTCTTTAATGCAACCACTTTAAACTAACATAAACTATTTATTAAAAAGGACCTCCTATCTTTGTGCAATGTATGCACAGACTAAGAGAAACATGTAGCAATGGTGGGCCTCCTCCTGTCTTTGGGCGACTAATCCTCTTAGACATTCCCTTCCCAACATTCTCTTCCCTTACTAGTTTAGTAGTATAAATTGCTAGTTTAGTAGTATAAATTGTATGATCATTATGCTTTCATAGATATTGGTCCCATATATTTATTTATTCCCACTCACCAACACTGAATATAATATATGCATGAAAGGACTTTGATCCATCATATTTAGAGTTGAAGAGTATATTAAACGTGTGATTAAATATTATGTCATTTAATGGATTAGGTACACCCCTAAGCAAATTGTCCACCTAGGTGGTGAATGCAATTTTTATCCATTTATATTAACAAGGGTAGTATGTTGCGATGCACTGTTTTCGAATCATTGATTTAAATCTCAAAAACGTGGCGCCAATCCAGGGGTTGTATTAAGTCTCTAATAAAGTGAAGCTTGCAATAACACTCTAAATGTATGGATCAATAAGATACAAGAAAAATATAACTTTTTATTATAAAAAAAAATACTTTTTACTATTTTATATGTTCAACATAAGGTTTAAGTAAAATGTTTTAAGTCAAACCAGAAGTAATAGAAAAGTTATAGCGAACTCATCGATATGTACTACCATCAAAGGCAGTACAATAAAGTGTACTCTTATATGACACTATCTTTTAATTTGTATTGCTATATTTAATTACTAAACATCTTGCAATTATAAAGAAACAAGGGAGTGGTTGCGTAGCAACTAGTGTCTATCAAAGGTTTGAAATTTTGCATTATAAATATATTAGCGAGTAAAAAGAAGGAATCGGGAACAATAAAAACAGAGACTAAGATAAATTCAAAACATATAACTAGAATTGTTTGTAATGATAGATATTTTTAGAGTTTGAAAATGCACAAGAGATCCGGAGAAACTTGTTGGTGGTAAAAAAAGGGTATAATTGAAATCCACTTAATTTTACCTAAGGTGTTTCACAGTGGTGGTGCATGGTATTTTTATTTAAATCTATTTTTAGTAACTCTAAGTCATGATTTGATTATCAACGCTAGGACTTGGGGTTTAGTTAATGAAATCCTTAATCGAGGAATTCTAGACATAGACATGAAAAAAGGCCTTGCAAGCCTATCACTAGGTTTTTTCAATGAGAAATTGACCTAATTGCATATGGTATTTAAGTAGGATATTGTAGAACAAAACCCTCATTTTAAAGGCAAAATTTAAGTTTTATGTATAATTTGTTTTTGAAATCTACAATAAAGATCTATTCTTTGGTTTTTGAACATGTTAAGACTTGTGCTTCATTAATATAACATTAATATAAGGTCATATAAAACATGGAAATTGACCAAATTGCATGTGGTATTTAAATAGGATATTGTAGAACAAAATCCTCATTTTAAAGGCAAAATTTCAAGTTTTATGTATAATTTGTTTTTAAAATCTACAATAAAGCTTTATTTTTTTGTTTTTGGGTTTTAAACATGTTAAGACTTGTACTTCATTAATATAACATTAATATAAGATCATATAAAACATGGAAAATGGTTTTACAAAATCATATGATGTCTCTTCCTAGAAAAGTCTAACCAGATTCAATTTACAATCTATTTTCTTTCAAGTTATTTAGCTTCTATAACTATGGAATCATCATATGATAGTAATATATCAACATAAGACAATTAAAATATTATCCTTGGTCACTCCATCCCACCATTGAAATACTAATAGACATTGTTGACCATATTTTTTTCAAATAACAAATTGTTGGATAATTAAAATTACAAAATGATTCATCTAAGTTGTTGAAGAATTTCCTATAGTATTAGATTTTCAAGAAATAAAATTAAAATCATTTGGTGACATTGCTATGAACCTCAAGCTCAATGTTTGATAATTTATAGCTTTAAAATACCAATTACATGATGATTCGTCATCCAAGTTACCTAAGGATTTTTTTTTACTAGAGTAATAAATTTCTGAGAAATAAATCAAAAGAATCATGCGGCATTGTTACATACCTCAAACTTAATGTTTAATAGCCATAATTTGTAATGTTCAACTCTTGAACATTACATTTCGTTTGGCAATTTTACATGGAATTGAGAATAATGTAGGTGGCATTGTTTTGGTTGATATTTTATAGAGTTGAAATCATTTGGTGACATTGCTATGAACCTCAAGCTCAATGTTTGATAATTTATAGCTTTAAAATACCAATTATATGATGATTCGTCATCCAAGTTACCTAAGGATCTTTTTTACTAGAGTAATAAATTTCTGAGAAATAAATCAAAAGAATCATGTGGCATTGTTACATACCTCAAACTTAATGTCTAATAGCCATAATTTGTAATGTTCAACTCTTGAACATTACATTTCGTTTGGCAATTTTACATGGAATTGAGAATAATGTAGGTGGCATTGTTTTGGTTGATATTTTATAGAGTTGAATTGAATTGTCATCATACACAATGGTTTGTAATAAGCCAGACCATTTGTGGTTGTCATACTGCACACTCCAACCTATCTAAGTTAGTTTAAGTTAATAGATTCAACCACTTGAATCGCTAAGTTTGATTTTTTTATCATTTTAAATTTAAATCTATGAATTTAAGATGAGAGAAGTAGAATTTGTTTTTAAGAAGTTTTGAAATTTTACAATATGAACTAAAGGTACAAAGTTTAAAGTACAGTCATTAAAATCTAGTGGAATATATTTTATAATGAAACCAATGCTCATGACCAAATGAAACCAATGCTCATGCATGGCTAAATGCATTTTGCATTCATTGAAAAAATAAGTGAGGGCGTTTACCTATGAGTATTCTTGTGAATAAAAGTCTAGCTATATTTTATGAGAATAGGTTAAATTAGAATTTATTACATTTATTAAAAAAAAGGTAAAGGTATTTATTAGAATATTCTTCTGAATAAAATTCGAACTATATCTTATTAGAATGGGTTAAATTAGAATATATTGAGGTAGAAGGAGAATGTTGCTATGTTGTTAAGTTATAGTGAATTGGGTGCATTGCAAAAATAGATATGATAAAATGTTAAAGTTTTTATCTATTCAAAATTGGTGGAAATAAGGTAATACTTTGGAGTTGTTTTGTATTAGGTAAATATAAAGTATAAAAGAAGGGATGTGTGGAGATATTATAAATGTATTATAATAGTGATAAAACAAATGGTTAGTTGTTGAAGGAGAATATATAATATATTAGAATATATTGAGGTAGAAGGAAAATGTTGCTATGTTGTTAAGTTATAGTGAATTGGGTGCATTGCAAAAATAGATATGATAAAATGTTAAAGTTTTTATCTATTCAAAATTGGTGGAAATAAGGTAATAGTTTGGAGTTGTTTTGTATTAGGTAAATATAAAGTATAAAAGAAGGGATGTGTGAAGATATTATAAATGTATTATAATAGTGATAAAACAAATGGTTAGTTGTTGAATTATCGTACATTTAGGAAATGACATCTAAGTTGACATATTGTAGTTTTTTTTATTGTATTAATGAGATTTGGAAATGAAAACTTAGCAATAAAGAAGCAATTTGGTAATAGAAAATTTAGGGTTGATATGAATGATTGATAAGAGGTAGTAGCTTAAATCATAATTAATGGTTATTAGGTTGACTTTGCTCCGAGGATGTCACATATTGAAAAGGGGAAGAATGGTATACTCAACATATAATGAGAAGTGTAATGTTTGGAATTTTTTTTTTTGTTGGGTTGATTTTAGTTATTTCTTTCAATGATGGAGATTGTTGGCACAATATGGAGATCTGGGTTCTTTGAATTTACCAACAAAGGTTTCATTGTAGTCTAACAACAATGACACTTTCAACCTTCCATAAGGAAAGGAGGTCTCACCCGAAGTGCAACTGAGAATGGTGTGAGAGTGAAGGGAGTCAAATAGAACACCTAGGTAGGAGTATCACAACCCAAACAGATCTAAGCACATGAGTATAAAATATTATACACATACATCATAACCGAAACTAAAGATTCAAATGTATAACCTGTGGAAAAACTCCACTGGTGAGAGTATTCCCAAGAATTAACTGAACAAGTAAAAGAAATAGAGATAGCACTTGTGCAGATGAAGATCTTAGCATTCACACAAAATTAAACAAATTTTGAGTCCCCAATAACATTTCTCGTCTTTTCCATTGCCCAAATATCAAAGGCGAGTATACAATAGTCGGATATCAGATGAGAAGAAGCTCTGTAATAACAATTCACGACTAGTTTGATCACATCCTTGGAAACAATGCTACGACTAGATACATTATAGTTACAACTCTCAGTACATAAAACCAAGGTCAAAATAGCTCAAGGTTCTACAATTGAACATCAACCACATCAATAAAAACAAAAACTATATGGACAATAACAACTTCAACATTTAAATCAGAAATAAGAGTATCAACAACACTATCAACATCAACATCTGCAATAGACTTGTCCTGTTTCATAAGTCCTTGTCTTATAGATTTCTGTGAGACTTCTTGATTTCGCATCTTCTTGTTTTCTGCTAGAAGGTTCTAGTGCTTTCTGTTGTTCCTTCCACCTGGTGGACAATTGAATTCTTTGTTGGCGCTCTGATCTATCATTTTCCCCCACTCAGATCCTTTATTGTTGCATTGTGTTGTTCCACAACACGCTCTAACTGCCACAAAACTAGAACTTTCAAAACTAAGGGTCCAAGAGGGCCCCGACCAAAACCCTTGACTCACCCCGAGTCAAGTCTCTACTTCCTTATTCTTTTCCTCATCAAACCGAGGGTCCAACTCAGGGAATATTTGAACCACCTTCTACCTAAAACTATCATACTGATTGATGTGATCTTTCCACTTGCGCAACAAGATCGAAGCTCCAACAAAAAATCCTTGTGTTTTTTTGGTATCCGGGACTGAGGGATTCTTGTCCATCAATGTTTTCCATTCAGATTAATCCACTATGTCAAGCTGTTGGATCTTGATGTAGGAGTCCTAGACTGTTGGATTGAACTCTAGGAGTTCTTTCTTCGAAGCCTAATTAGTGTCATACAAAGCATCTGGGCATTCATCAGCCGGTTGGATTTCAAAAAATTTAGCACTTTTCTCAACAGGATCGATGATCAACTTCACCTCTTGGTTCATCAATCGGATTTTGGCTTGGAGGTCCTTCACTACTTTAGTGTGACACTCCAACAGAGCAACCTAGTTGTTTACTAACTCCAAGAGGTGACTACACTTTGCAACCCGATGATGTAAAGAACTGTGCATAACATTTCCTCCTACAACAACCTTGGAGATTTTCTCCAACATCTCCTTGGGTTGCTCTCATTCATTTAGCCTAAGTTGCTGCTAGAGGTCCCGAGTCCTGTCTGCTACATGGGTCCATGCCTCAGCGACAAGATCAACTTTGGCTACTGGTGCAACCTACCTAGGTCTTCTGGGAGTTCAGGTGCCAACTTGCGAAAGGTAGGCCAACCGTCACTAAACCTGTTAGACACTACTTCAACGGTGGACTCAACAGTTTCCCGCATGCCTCGTTCATAAGATGTTGTTGAGTTGGTTAAATTAATTCTCTCTTTCAACTGGTCATATTGTTGTACTAAGTCTTTGTTTTCCTATGTTACAACAACAATTATTTTTTCTAGCTGATCTGCAAAAGTCCTCACAAGTTGCAAAAGTTGAGGTGAATCCCAAGCATACAACTCACTACTCATAGTAGCTAGATATAATGGGAGCTATGTCGCAAGTGGTTGGACACTTGTAATGGATTGTTCAGAAAAACTAGGAGCACCAGCACCTTACGGGACCTAAGACTAAGATTTAAGGATTCTCGCAAGCTTGGACTGTATGTTTGGTGGTAGTGTGGTGACAACCCCTTGTTTCTCTAGACAAAGCTCTAATAAAGAAAGACATTGTTGTGGATTTTGAAAAAGTGGAGCGACTTGTTCCTTTAAGGAAGTCATTCTCTATGCGGAATGGGTGACATCTTGGCCTGGGTCATTGAAGGTGTCCACATCCATCTAGACTTGTGTTTCTGGATCTACATCTGGTTGATGACTAGAGATAGTCTCCGGTCCTTTGTCTAGATGACATGGGGCTTGCTAGAATTGGGGTACAACAATCATGAGAAGAGTAGTGGTAACGCTAGCGTGAATACTAAAAGGATCAACATGCTAAAGAGTCACTGCTTGTGTGTGGGATAGGGATGGTGGATTTGAGGTGGAGTCATGAGTAGTTCGGCTATTTTTTTGACCAAATACTTCCTCATCAACGGTAGTATATTGGACCTGCTCGGGTGGGTTGTTCAGAATATGGATGATAGGATGCATAGATTCAGTTGATGCTATTGAAGGGTTCTTCCTGCTAATTCGAGTCTATTAGGGACCTAACCACTCACGTAGGTAGAATAATATATTTCGATGTAATAAAGGTCAATATTAATAAGGCCTAACAATAAGGAAGAATAAGGAAGAATGTAAGAAGACCTAATAGAAGCTTCCTCTTCTAGAAGGATCTTCCTCTATATGAATCTTTTGATAGACATATTTAGTATAAATAGGAGTCGAGGGTATGAGAACTTTTGTCTTGGATATTATTGTAATAGAGCTCTTCTCTGCTGGAGGTCGCCCCCTCGAAGAGGCAAGTGAAAATTGCTCTCAATAATCAAAGTGCTCTTTCTGGTATTATTCTAGTATTATTTTGGTATTATTGTGGTGTTGTTCTGGTTATATTGTTGTTCATCTGCCATTTCTAGCATTTTATTTATGTTCTGCATACTTTTTATATCTGGAATATTACAAGTGGTATCAGAGCACTTTCCTCGGCAGAAAATTATGGGTTAATTTTTTTCCAGGGTAGAGACGTATTTCGATATCTTTAAGCTACAGAGATCGGTCGTTATGCGCATAAACCCACGGTCGAGGATTCATACACGTAGGAAATACAAGTGGTACTTAAGCACACATCTGTTGGCCACCGTTGTAACCCTTGTTGGTACCCCTTCGAGTGGTACCACATCAGACAACACCTGTATACAGATCGGCCTAGATTTTATGAAGCCCTCTTTAGATAAATCGATCGGTCACCTAACTCCTATAGTGCCACCGAGAACAATACTCGAGAAGATACTCTCTAGTACCTAGGTAGTTTAGTAGTATGGCTAAGGGCACGGTCTAGCCTCCTTAGTTGGTTCCCTGAGATATTGGTCCGAGTACTACTATTGGACCCCGCACGTATATCAAAGAGCTATAGCACTAGGAAAAAACTTGTCTGTAGAACCCTTGAATACCTAACCCTTGGGGACAAAAAAAACAAAAAAACAAAATAGACAAGATCTATTGCTGTGCAACTGTTTTGAGTTGCCAAATCAATACACATTTCTTCCTGATTAAGCATTTGGGTATTTCATCACTACAATATTCTTCAGATCATAGTATAACTCCGCAGGTGTAAAAAAAGACAAAGTCTGGATTTTGTTTCACCATTATTTGAGACCTATTCCATTAGATTTATCTCTTCGCCCTTATCACATTCATACCTATCATTTTTTAGCAAATGTTTTGACCCCACCCGCCCATTTTCAGTTCCCTTTTCATCATGGCCCATACCCGTAGCCAAGACTTGGAAGCTCGCTTCAATACCTTGAAATCTAATTTCACAGAGACCCAACAATAAGTGAGACAACTCAATGCCAATATTGCCACCATCAATACAAACATGCATTCCTCCATCTCTGCCTCCATCAAGGAACTCAAAGAAGACCTCAAACAAGATATTACTACCTAGCTTGAATTTGTCGCTTCGATGATCTGCACCAAGCGGCATATCCCTGCAGATCCCCCTTTATCTGACCCACCTTTGCATACCGAAGTTGAAACTTCCTCTCATTCCCATAATTTTCAGCCCCATCGCTTTCAGCGTGACCTACGCCTTTCGCGTGTGGATGTGACCAAATTTGATGGCTCAGATCCCACTGGTTGGGTAACTCAAATGGAACATTATTTTTCTTTGTACGACATTACAAATGAGTTGGCCAAACTCCGGTATGGTGTTCTCCATATAGATCAATAATGTTGGCAATGGAGAAAAATTGCCCGTCAAGGGTATGTTGCTTGGACACACTTTGTGGCATAGCTTTATGAACACTTTGAAACTGACACCAACCATTTAGGCCATTTGAAAAAGTTGAAACAATCTGGCATAGTGGAATACTTTATAGCTGCTTTTGAGTGACTAGATTTTCGTATAGAGGGCATGTCTGATTCTTTTTTCCAAGAATGTTTTATCAGTGGCCTCAAGGATGAGATTCGTTCCCATGTCCGCATGGCTCAGCCTCAAAGTTGGGTGGAGGATACTAAAAGAGATAAGGAAGCACAACAGGTTGTCTCTTCTTAAAATTGGAAACCCTCCTTTATTCCTTGCACTAAACTAGTAAATCCCACTCCTCCTTCTACTCCACTAAAGATCCAAAAATTGACTAGGGATGAAATGGATGAACGCCAACTCAAAGGCCTTTGTTATAATTGTGATGAAAAATATTTTCCGGGACACAAGTGTAAGGAACAAATTTTTTATGGCCATCTCGGAGGATGTTTTTGAAGAGGATGTTGAATCTCCCCTTGTGTCTGTGTCACCTAAACCCATTGACATAACCCCTCCCTAAAACCCTCCCGAAGTCGAACCGGTCATTTTCCTAAATTCTCTCACTAGCTTCTTTGCTCCCCAAACCCTCAAGCTAATTGGCTACATCAAGCATAGGAAGGTCATCATTCTTGTTGATAGTGGAAGCACCCATAATTTTATTCATCGTTGTGTTTCCCAAGAAACTCATTGTTATATCCATGCAGTCAATAATTTCCAAATCATGATTGCCAACGACGGGTCCATGAAATGTGGAGGGCATTGTGAAAATGTGTGCCTCCAAATTGGTGACTACCACCTGAAATCTCATATGTTTGCTATTGACATGGGCAGTTGTGACATTGTGTCGGGTGCAGGCTGGCTAAGGACTTTGGGTCCCATTCTCATGGATTTTAAGGAATTAACCATGCAATTAGACCAGTAGGGTCAATAATATAAGTTCCAAGGCATCATTGTCGGTTCCCCTGAGATCATTAGTTCCCATCACATGGAAAAGATGCTCAAAAAATGTCATTCTGGTGTTATTTCCCAACTCCATGCCATACAAGCAACTGAGACACCCTCTATGTCACAGGACCTCCAATCCATCCTCTCTAAACATCAAGTGGTTTTTTCCACTCCCCAGGGACTCCCTCCTTCCCGTGGTGTTCATGATCATTCTATTCCCCTTGTCTTAGGAACCCTTCCTCCCAATATCCATCCCTATCGTCACCCCTTTTCCCCAAAAAATGAAATTGAGAAAATTGTTCAAGAACTGCTTAATGCAGGTGTTATTCTCCCTAGTACGAGCCCCTACTCTTCTCCTGTGGTCATGGTCCTTAAGAAAGAAGGTTCCTGGAACATGTGTCTTGACTTACGCGCCCTCAACAAACTCACCAGTAAAGACAAATTTCCCATTCCTGCCATTTATGACCTCTTGGATGAATTGAGTGGCGCCCAATTCTTTACTAAACTTGATCTTCATTCTGGCTACCACCAGATCCGTATGAAAGAGGCAGACATTCCTAAAACTGCCTTTAGAATTGATGAGGGCCACTATGCTTTTTTGGTCATGCCCTTTGGCTTGTGTAATGCTCCCTCCACTTTCCAAATCCTCATGAATCATGTCTTCCATCCTTTTCTCCTTCATTTTTTCTTAGGTTTCTTTGATGATATCCTCATCTATAGGAAAACCTAGACATACCATCTTGCTCATGTGGATCGAGTTCTCCATCTACTCTCTCAGAACCAAATTTTTTTGAAACAATCTAAATGTGATTTTGGCACCTCAAAAGTCGAGTACTTGGGTCATCTTGTTGGAAAGGTCGGCTTCAGGGTGGATCCTAAAAAGATTGAAGCTATGCAAGACTAGCCTCACCCAAAGACTCTCAAAATATTGCATGGATTTCTGGGCTTACCAGGTTATTATCACAAGTTTGTTAAGAATTATGGAAAGATTGTGGAACCTCTCACTGCACTCCTTAAAAATAATTCTTTCACTTGGACTCTAGCAGCTGCTCAAGCTTTTCAAACCTTGAAAATGGCCATGTGCACCACTCCAGTCCTGGCCCTTCCTGATTTCACAAAGACCTTTGTCCTAGAATGTGATGCTTCAGGGAAAGTAATTGGTGTTGTCCTTATGCAAGAGGGTCGGCCTTTGGCCTTTACCAACAAACAATTGTTTGAACGAAATTTGGGCAAATCAATCTATGAAAAGGAAATGTTTACTATTATGCATGTCGTTGATCTTTGGCGCCCTTATCTATTGGGGCAACGCTTCCAAATTAAGATAGATCATCAAAGCCTCAAGTATTTTCTAGAACAATGCATTTCCTCCCCAGAGCAACAAAAATGGGTGACTAAGCTCTTTGGATATGATTAAGAGATAATTTACAAGAAAGACAAAGACAATGTGGTTGCGGATGCACTTTCTTGAAAATATGAATATGAAGGGTCCCTTTTTTCTCTCTCCTTCATTTTACCAGACTGGCTCCAAGTCGTTCACTAGGAATGGCTGCAAAATCCCAAAAGTTCGCATATGGTACAACAATTGCAGTCCAATTCTCTAGTTTCCCTAGGGTACTCTTGGCTCCATGATGAGCTTCGATACAAAGGTCGTTTGTATTTAAGAAAACAGTCAAAACTTAAATCCACGGTGCTTTCTGAGCTTCATGTTGCACCCACAGCTAGGCACTCCAGGTTTACCAAAACCTATGACAGGGTCAAATGTTCTTTTTTCTAGGATGGTAT
Organism: Picea engelmannii; assembly: GCA_009831015.1. Taxonomy (NCBI): domain Eukaryota; kingdom Viridiplantae; phylum Streptophyta; class Pinopsida; order Pinales; family Pinaceae; genus Picea; species Picea engelmannii. The sequence goes on from ML778753.1 coordinate 320,070, forward strand.
GAAACAGGACGTTCGTAAGTTTTTGGTTGAATGTGATGTGTGTCAATGCAACAAGGGAGAAACTGTCAAATCTCCTAGCACACTACAACCGCTTCCAATTCCACCTTCTATTTGGTGGGATATATCTATGGATTTTATTGTAGGCTTACCTAAAGCGGGCAATAAATCAGTCATCATGGTGGTAGTTGATCGTCTTTCCAAGTATGCTCATTTTTGTGCTCTTCAACACCCATTTACAACATCCACCGTGGCTCAACTTTTCATGGATCAGGTCTTCAAGCTTCATGGCATGCCACATTCTATTGTTTCTGATCACGACCCAAATTTCGCCAGCAATTTTTGGCAAGAACTGTTCAATCTACAAGGCACCCAATTTCATCTTAGCACAACTTATCATCCTCGGACTGATGGTCAAACTGAATTTGTCAACAAGTGTTTGGAAACATATTTGCGTTGTTTTGCCTCGAAAAAGAAAAATCAGTGGGCTCAATGATTGCCACTAGTTGAATGGTGGTACAACACTTCATACCATACAACTACCTGCATGATTCCTTTTGAAGCGGTATATGGACAAAATCCACCTTCAGTTCTCTCATATTTTCCAAGTGTCTTGAAGTTCCAGGCGGTTGACCAAATGCTTACAGTTCGGGAAGCTATTCTCCATACCCTCAAAGATAATTTGGTCATGGCCCATAATTGCATGAAGCAACAAGTAGATCAACATCTTTCTGAAAAACAATTTGCAGAAGGGATCAAGTGTTTCTTCGTCTGCAACATTACAAGAAAAATTCCCTCAAGGCTGACCATTCTCAGAAAC
>ML778753.1:322366-373561 GCA_009831015.1 Picea engelmannii
GAAATCCCGATGGCGACGTGGCAGCTCGAACTCCGGGCGTTAATGGGATACACGTGGCGCCATAGCATCATATCGGGCTTTCGGCGCTCGGAGGTTTGTGGGAGGAGTGAACAATGACACTTAAATCGCCGATTTTCCGACCGGGAAATTCCCGATAGAGATGGAAGCGTTGACCTTTGACCATCGGACTTCGGGACTTGGAAGGTCCTATGCATGGTGCAACAGGGCTCGCGAACTCCCGACCGRCGATTTCCCGATTTCCACAAGTATGTGGGTCCAAGCCATTAAACATCGCGAGTAGCGAAATCCCGACGGAAGAAGTTCCGAAGGCCGACGATGGTTGATGTTGTTGTCTCAGTTAGGAATTAATTTGCTTATGGTTAAAAATGATGTTTAAAATTTTTAGGTTGTTACATTTCCCATTCATTCTACGCTACATCCTTTTTTTCATGTTTCCTTCTTAAATAAGGTGATTGGAACTAAGTGCCAAACTCAAACAAACCTTCCCGAGTTGGACGAAGAAGGCTCCATTTGGGTACAACCACAAGCAGATTTGGACCAGCGTGAGCGTCGCCTGCATCAGCGAATCATCAAGGGAGTGTTAGTCTAGTGGAAAGATACAACCCCAACAGATGCCACTTGGGAACCAACTACCATTATGCAACAATTTCCACATCTCAAGCCTTGAGGACAAGGTTGTTTTTAAGGGGGAGGACATGTTAGGGACCTAACCCCTCACGTAGGTAGAATAATATATTTCGATGTAATAAAGGTCAATATTAATAAGGACTAGAAATAAGGAAGAATAAGTCGAATGTAAGAAGACCTAATAGAAACTTTTGCTTCTAGAAGGATCTTCCTCTAGATGGTTCTTTTGATAGACACATTTAGTATAAATAGGAGTCGAGGGTATGAGAAATTTTGTCTTGGATATTATTGTAATAGAGATCTGCTCTGCTCGAGGTTTCCCCCTTGAAGAGGCAAGTGAACATTTCTCTCAGTAATCAAAGTGCTCTTTCTGGTGTTATTCTGGTATCATTTTGGTATTATTGTGGTGTTGTTATGGTTATATTGTTGTTCATCTGCCATTTCTAGCATTTTATTTTTGTTCTGCATGCATTTTATATCTGGAATATTACAGAGTCACGATAGTGATTAGCAGTGGAGGTGGAACCAAATGAGACATGGGTGGAAATGAAGACATAGGGGTAGCCTCAATAATAATTGGTTCACCTGCTGGTTTCGTAGGAGAACTTATTCTCGATTTCTTGAGAGTAAAAACATAGACAAGGACTTCCTAGAATTGCTTACCAGATATTTTTGCATCATCCTAAATTGCTGACAAGGGGATCGGTAATGTTCCTTGAGGTAATGTTTATTTATCAACCTCCTCATGATACTCATCTGAACTCGATGGTTTTTTGTCCTTTTTTCCTATATTGGTGACAACAACTGATGTTTGTGCAGGAGTGGCTCGGAATGCAACTGTTGGAATAGTGTATTTGATCCCTTTTAGAGTCTCTTCTCATACGACCCCTACCTAGATCTTGAATTCCTTATCAAATGTGGCGTCATCCATGTAGAAAGGAAGGGGGTCATGTGGAATAGTGCAGGATCCTCTCCCAATGGGAATATGAAAGTATGGTCCCATCCCATCCCAAACCAAATGTGGTGCATGTGGTTGTTGAGGATCAATTATGAAATCCTCAACTGTTGGGTAGCATTAACCATTTATTCATAAAATTTCATAAAAGCGGCATTGTGCACATTAGTATTGACAAGAAGTGACTTGGTGTTCCAGGGATCGAACAACTTGGCAATCCGTGTATTAGTCGTGTGAGAAATATCCCTCCCATGCGGTGACTTCTCTTTCCACATTGCAAATGCAACAAGTAAGTAGCCATAGATAAAATATGTCGTGCGGTCATGAACATCCACACAAGCCAAGAACATATCCGCCAAAAAATACTAGAACCAATTCATCCTGGCACCATTCTTAAGGAATTATGCTACTACTATGAAATCCAATGTGCATTCCCCCTTTTTGTAATTCTTAATCTCATTTCTCATGATAATGTAATAGGCACACCAGATCTACTCGTCATTGATGAGCTTAATGAGAGCACCTCGGCTTCCCCACCAAGTGTGGTATTTTTCATATAGGATTAAATTGAATTTCTTTCGGTCATGCTTTCGTGATCCTTGGAACCCATCCTCGACATCTTGGCTATCCATGGATAATCTTTTCAATTGATGTATGTTCATGACATGGCTAGGGTATCCCTTGTCGAGCCACAACGTGTTATTGTGCACTTGGCTGATAAAAAATTTAGTGCACCTAGAAACCTCTCCAGTGGTGTCGAACATGGGTAGGTCACTCAAATTCATTAAGGTACTTGCTTGCAGAGGTAGGAAGTTTGACTTCCAATCCCAACTCATAGATCCATCCTATAAAACAATGCAATCCATAAAGGCATGGATGGCCATTAGCGAGAATTGGATGGTATATGTGAAGTATAGATCTATTAGATGAGTGTTCTCCACCTTCACATGGAGATTTTCGATGACTTGGACACGAGTGTCATTGAATTCCTTAGGGACAAAGGTTATAACTAGTGCAACAGCTTGGGTAGCAACTTTGCGGACCGACCCCTTATCGACAGTGCAAACCATCTTCACGTGGTCTTGGTGATAAACGAAACAAATAGGGGGTTGGGTTCGTTGGGACAAGTTGATAGGTTGCACAGGGGGCTCCAGGACTGAGTATGAACTTTGCACAAAGAAAACAGAATAACCTTACCCGGTTGGAGAAATTGATATTTATAGACTTTAAGCAAAGTGCGACGCGAAAACATGCATTGAATTTCACAGGTTGACAAGAAATAACATTAATTTCGGTAAGATATGTTACCAAAGTGAAATTTGCGATGAGGTTTGTGCAATTAAACGAAGCGACAAAAGGTGGATGACAGGACATTAGGAAAAAGTATGGAAAGTAATTACTTTGCCGGTAGTGAACTAGAAAAGGACAGATAGTTGGTAACATTAAACTCGACTGCGATCGATAGAATAAAAAAAATCAACAATAGTACTAACAACTTTTAACAAACCATGTGATTAGACCCTCAATTTTTAAATTTCCATTTTTACGTTAGTTAGAGTGTGTTGCAGAACAACACACCACACTGGCAAAGTATCTAAGCAGTGAAAATTGATAGATCAGAGTGCCAACAAAGAATGCAGTTGTCCGCCTGTTTTCCTATAGTAACAATATACAATTGATCTAAGATGTCTAGATCCATGCTCTCATTAGAGGGTTCTATATACCTAGGCCCCTGATATGGATCCAAGGGCTAGATGAATTTTACTCCATATGTTTCAAATATCATGAGCTCCTTTTTGAGGTTAATGATAGCGTAGTTGTCGTAGGCCCAATAAATTCCAAGAAAGGAAGGATACAGGTCCTTCTCCCATATAATATCAATGGCCTCAAAGTCTTCCATGGTCTAAATCCCTGAAATGTCGACCTCAATGTTCTCCAACCTTCCCACAGGGTAAATGCAGTATTGGTTCGCCATGCACAACCGAATGGGCGAGTAAGCCAACATGGGTTTTTCCATTGCCTCCCACATTTTCTTGGGTAGGATGTTACCGTTTGAACCCAAGTCCAACATATAATAATTAATCTCATAACCATTTATATGAGCATTTATTATGAGTTTCCTATCATACCTCTTCTTCCTTCTTTGTACTCGGTTGTTATTTCATTTTGGCAGGTTAGAAACAATGTGCTCCCCCGAGTTTCTGCCAGTTCCTAGAGTGATTCCGATGGTGTCTCACAATTTATGGGTAAGCTATTCATTCTCCAAAATTTCATAGAAAATATGCAACCACAAATTAACAGTCTTATGTGATCCGTCTACTAGACTCGTGGAAGATCCTAGGTTTTCTGCAACCCCCCATGGAGTCTAAACTTTATATTCACCCTCTTCAGTGATGTCAAGTCAGATATCTGTCTGAATAGTTCTACAACATTTTTGAAAAATTATTTTTGGCTCTCTAGATCATACCAAGGAAACGCAGAATGGTCCAATATGTCCACTATTGCATCCAAATACCGACATTGCTTCATAGTATGGGTTGTCACCCCACATAATTCATAGTGTACAATATTAGGGACATGTGAGTATTTCTATAGGATTGGGAAAAAGGATTCCCATGTGTTCTACAGATCTCGTAATATCCATTTCTTTGGCTCCCTTGTTGATTAAAAAATGCTTGGTACTGAACAAGTGTATGAAAAGGAGTCGTCGTTGCAATTTATGCAACACCCCCTATTGGTCCCACCGGAGGGGGTTGCATGGGATGGTGCACTGACCCACCACCCTGCGACCTTGGGCCCTTTTTCATAGTGTGGCCTTATGTATGGAAACCCATTCACCATACTTGTGGTTGATTTACTTTCGATAGAGCTAACTCTTGATTTTTCTCTGTAAGATCTAAAATATGGCCCTGAATATACGCAATGTTATTATCCTCTGCAGGTCGCATTATGCACAAGCTCCTGAGGTAGCCTGCCATTGCTTCAATCTTCATCGCCCACTCTAGGGAATCACCCAAGGTGGTGATTATTTGTTTTGTTAAGGGGATCCTGGTCAACGATAACAGTCCTTGAATGAACCACTCCTGCTGATGATCTTCATGAATGGGATTTGCTAGCTTCCCAATGGCGTATTTAAACCTATGGTTGTACTCCCAAGAATATTCCTCGTCTCTCTATTTAATCTCCTATAACTCAGAGAGATCCTTCTTCTCTGACTGCGGTAAACATAATTCTACTATGAATATTTTCTTTACCTGGGGGAGGGTAAACGCCTATCCTTGATCATTCCTAGGCTTAATGGAATTCATATACTATTTCAATGCCCTCCCTCTGAAGGTGGTCTAGATCTTGACTAACATACTTGCATCTAAGGTTCCTCATGATCTCCATATGGATTCACACAAGAAACAATGTTGTTCAACATCCTCATCCCCTTTACCCCAGAATTATGGGTATCGAGGGAGGGATCCAGCGTGTTGACGCGCCATTTGCAAACTTGATAACCCAATTAAAATAAACCCTAAGGGACCTAGTTGTGATATGATAGAGGGATTCACTATACTTGCGCTAACACTTATACTAGAACTTACATGATTATAAATATTATGAATAGTAGGAACTATTGCAGGATTTGGTGTGGAATTTACTTGATTTGTAGGAAGTGATGAGGGACAAGGTGATTCGTGGCTAGTTCCTTTGACATTGTCGCAGGATTCTTCGCTAGGGGGGGTCATCTTAAAATTAAATATTGGTTTTTCTTGCAAATATTTAGCATCTTTTGGTGTTACAGTCTTTGATCCCACAACTTCCTCCAAAGTTATGACTAATTCGTTTTCCTTAGAGTGAGAACACTTTCTTGATTTACCTCTCAAAGTTTCACTCATCTCTTCCAATCTCTCTGTCAACCATTGGCTAGCCAACTTCCCTCTCACCTACAACTCTCACAACCTCTCAAGTTCTCTCCTATGACTGCTCTTGAGGTTGATCTCTTTCCTCAATGGATTCAATCTCTTCATCACCTTCTACATCAGTTTCTACCACCTTATTTTAATCAGTGCATCCCTCTTTTGATCCCGTTCATCTCTAGCACTCTTCTCATGACGACCCTCCATACTTCAAGAAACCTCTCTTAGCCTTAGTCATGAACCATTTTCCTAAATCACCTTCCCCCCATGCGTAGGGGGTTTACTCAGCCATTTGAAGAAAATTAGATATCATCCCTTCTTCCACCAAAACAATCTTAATCCATAAGGAAATCTTTCTCAAAAATCTTCCTCAGGAACCTTCTTGAAATATAGCCTCTAATTTCAAGAAACAATGGTGGTTTTCTGCAGTGAATTAAATAATATACATGTCCAATGTGGTATTTACCCAGAATTCTACATCCCTAAAAATCAAATTATCCCATCAGTGAAGACTCGCTAATCTTGTCGCGGTCCAACAATGTCGCTTCTTGATCCAATCTCTGTGCTCATGAGCTTCTTGGAGCTAAACGAGCCACTGGAAAACTTCTTCCGGGAATCATACCTAGAAAAATTCATATTGGTCACTTGCGGAATCCAAATTGAAGACATAACTCTTTACGACTTCGACCCTTGGTTCCTCAACACAACCTCTTGTTGTATGAATTCATCACATAGTTGTTCTCATCAGTTCTCAAAATCTAATTTATAGATCCAGTAAGGAATTCTATAGAGACTTCCCCTTTAAAGAATAGGTCCCGAAAACATAACCATTTGTTGGTGTGAGATGGAGACTACAGTTTTCTAAATTTACCAACAAAGGTTCCGTTGTAGTCTAGAAACATTGGCACTTTCAACCTTACAGAAGGGAAGGAGGTCTCACTCGAAGCGCAACCAAGACTGGTGTAAGAGTGAAGGGATTCAAATAGAACACCTAGATGGGAGTATCACAACCCAAAAAAATCTAAGCACATGAGTATAAAATATTATACACATACATCATAACCTAAATGAAAGATCCAAATGCATAACCCATGGACAAATTCCACTGGTGAGAGTATTCCCAATCATTAACGAATGAGTAAAATAAACAGAGATAAAACTTGTCCAGGTGAAGATCTTAGCATTCACACACAATTAAACAAATTTCTAGGCGATAATAACATTTCTCATATTTTCCTATGTCAAGATATCAAAGGTGAGTAAACAATAGTCGGATCTTAGATGAGCAGAATCTCTATAATTACAATTTGTGACTGGTTTGATCACAGCCTTGGAAATAGTGCTAAGACTAGAGACATTATAGTTACAACTCTCTGTACATAAAACGAAGGTCAAAATAGCTCAAGGTTCTACAATTGAACATCAACCACATCAATAAAAACAACAACTATATGAGCAACAACAACTTCCACATTAAAATCAATAATCAGAGTATCAACAACACTATCAACATCCAAATTTGTATCAGTCTTGTCCCATTTTATAAGTCCATGTCTTATAGCTTTTCGTGGGACTTCTTGATTCGTCCGTTACAACTTCTTGATTATGAATCTTCTTGGTTTCTGCTAGAAGGTTTCGACGCTTTCTGTTATTCCTTCCAGCTGGCGGACAACTAAATTCTTTGTTGGCCCTCTAATCCATCACTTTCTGTTTCTTCGATCCTCTGTTGGTGCATTATGTTGTTTCGCAACACGCTCTAACTGCCGCAAAACTAGAACTTTCAAAACTGAGGGTCCAATAGAGATAATCTTGTTGGGTCTTCATATTTGCAAATAATGCATAGACTTGATTTTTAGTAGTATATGTTGGTTTTATTTTTGTGCTTGTTGATGTTCCTATCATTTTCCGAGGTAATTGGATTTTTACTAAATAACTAGGGTTCAAATTACACTATTGGAAGATTTTGTTAATATGTATAAGCTATTGGAGGTCCTTTATCTTGACTCGTCATTATACAATGGAGACCTGCATAAATGTATTAAATCTAAAACATTTGATGAATTTGTTGTCAATTAAAGTCTCCTTATCTTGAAAGTGGCCAATACCTAATGTGGTAGTGGTTAAGGATTGTACGCTAATTTTTGGATGTATCCAGAATAGGACCTATTGCATACATATCAACCAAGAACACTGAAAGATTCCTTACTTGAGTAGAGCTTCTAAATTTTATTTTTTATTATTTAAAGCATAATCATGAGGCCAAACAATATTTTAGTGTTGAAATTCATAAAATTTCACTAGGAGGGAAAATAATATATGACTAGAGATTATGGCTTTAGAGAATGAGTTTTATGTGAAAATCAATATTGTATTTAGACAAGGAAAATATATGAAAACTTTAGTACATTGATAGGGTGATTATACATACCCCGTAAATTTCCAACTTCGTTGTTTAAATGATAATAAAGAAACAATTGGTATCTAGGTGATCACATGGCACTTATAGTACTAAATAATCCTTTGGAGAGTTAGCTTGGGATAACAAATGTAAACAAGTAGATCCATGTAGGATGGATGTTCTTATGATATTTCTTGCATTAGATATAAAATCTAGTATTTTGTTATGCCCATGGGAGGCATATATAGGGTTAAATGTATATGATATGACCCCAAGGGGAGCATATATGAAGCTAAATGTACATGTAATGTGTGTGTGTGTGGTAAAAATAATACTAAAGGGGTCTCATGTGTAGGTGTGAATAGGTATATATAGAGATCATGTATTCATTATTAAGGACCTATGAATTGTGATGTATGAATGTATTCGGTTATGTGGAGGAGGTTCTCTTATTTAAGGAGTTATTGTGTAAATCATGTCTCTTATCTATATTGGAGTTGTGTTGCATGAACACATTATTGTACATGGTGTTGACTTCACTTCTATTAGGGTATCTTAAGCATTTGGAACATAACAATTGGTATCAGAGCATCAATATGTAACATCCAGTTCTACTGAGCACTTTTTATACTGACTTATTCTTTGAGGACATTTGTGAGCAAGTGATCCAATTATGATGCATTATGACTATGATTTACTTATGAGATATACATTATGATGTCATTGTGACTATATATTAGATTCTAGATATATTCATGTATTGACATGTATTACTGATGAGTTTCCTTGAGTGTGCAGGATACAAGACAGGTTGATGATGCATAAGGAATCAATGGTTTCCCTTGGACTTCGGATTGAGTCAGGGAGTGGATTTGCAATTGGTTTGAGTATTTGATTTAAACACATGTGATTTGTATGATGATTTCATTATGGACGTTATGTATTTGGGTTATTGACAGTGTTCTTGTCAGTGGATGCATGCTTAGTGATGTTTGCTAATCCGACTCACATAAGAAGTAAAGGGGTCATGCACATAAACCATATATTTGAGGGAGAGGTGTGGCAGCGTCCCTGTCACAACCCACTAACACTCCCGCCATGACCTGAATTGTAGGTTAATGATTACCTAGTTCAAGAGGTCCATGATGTCGTGAGGGTAGACTAACACAATCGCTCATGAATAATTATAAGGGGCACACAAAAAGGCGAAATCCTTATTCCTTAGAAGCCCTTAGTCTCTCACAAGTTCGACCAAGTGGAGTGTTGAATCCAAGATTCGGAAAAACTTCTAAAACTATTCAAATGCGAGTGGCACCCTTGGAGCATGGAGGAACGTCTTGAAGGGCACGTCGCGTAATTAAATATTGAGTCAATAAAAAAAAATCTAGATGGCCTAGAAAACATAATGAATGGTTAGACCTTGTTAGAACAAGAGTATTAATTAAAAATTAATTTATAAGCTAACGAATCTAACGAGATTCTAAGCCTAAATCTAAACTTAAGCCTAAGTCTAAGTTTAAATAAAGGACTAATTAAAATATTAAACAAGCTAAGGGATTTGAGATATATTCAAACTCTAAGAAAAGAGATATTTAAAATTAAAATTTAGGTAGATGCACATGTGTGCATGGAAATAATAAAAGGGAATTATAAATAAAAAGAAATTAAATCATGAGAGAATAGGATGTTCACATGGAATAGCATTTTGAGTCAATATCCCACTAATCCAAACTAAAATAAGTTTTCTAATTCAACTCAAGCTAAGATCTAGTTAGGGGACACAAATTAAATGAGAAATTGGGGAACTAAGAGACAACTAAGAGCAAAAATAGGAACACATTGGGGAATGTGAGGGAAAATGCTTAATTAGAGAAAATAAAAAAGGATTTTACATGTGCAACTTGGTGAGAGTGTGACACATGTAGTGGGTGAATAATCCTTTAATTAAATTATAAAAATTTAAATAAGTGTGCATGAAGACATGTGTCATTGAGGATTTTTCTATAAAATAATAATTGAGAGAAAGGAAGAGGGGATCTCATCTTTGTTAGTATTGTTATGCTACCAACATTTTTTCTGAACTAGTTTTACTTGTGAGAGTTGGGTTCCAAAATTTGAGAGAGAAGAAGCTCTTCCTTACAAGGCAAGTTTTTGGTGCTACTTTGGGGTGGAGCTCTTCCTCGCACTGGCTGGGAAGTACCGATAAAGTCTCTGAGATTAGCAAAAAGAAGAAAGAACGTGATGCTAGTATTCAATTGAAGTTTATCCTTCTACATCAACATTCTTGTGTCACGGTATTTTACATTATTAGTATTATTATAATTAAAATAACAATTGATTATGAAAATCTGTGTGAAAATTGATATGCCCTTATGTATCTTCAATGTATGTGGAATACTTCCAAAATTCTGTAGAAATCGCCACATTTCCAGTATTGTGAACTGAGGTCTAACAATCTAATTATTGATTCGTGTCACTCTAAAGGATATTAAAATTCATTGCCAATTTTTGATAATCTTCAAAAAAAAATTGGTGTATCTTTTTCACGTTAGTACACCAAAATATATGTGTTGTTATTAAACTTAAATCCGTGGAAGAAATTTCTTAGAGATGAGTTTTGTAAATAGATTTGAATAATCATTCCAACTTACTTTTAATTTAGAAAATTCAAAATAAGCATTCCAACTTACTTTTAATTTAGAAAATTCAAAGAGCTAAGATATGGATCATTTATCCTATAGTTCGACTCTGATTAGAGTTTTTTTTCGAATGCGTAGAAGTTTTATTTGAGTCCTAATTCAATTAGAGATTTGTTTTTTACAGTTGGGATATCTCAAAAATTTAATTAATTCCTTATGTTTGTGTAAATAGACTTCTTAATGGTATTACTAGGATACTTACCGATGTATTAACATTGTAGTCATTTAGAAATCTGAGGTGTAATATACAAAACGTGGTCATTATAGGTCTCATATAATTGAGTTTAGTGAAATTCACTTAATATTCATGAAACATCAGAACTATATAGTAATAACATCCATTTAAGCCAAAACTATGCATATTGCATCACATATGAGAATATTTTTTTTAACAAATTTAAGTGTTCATAATTTTCAAGTTACATTTTATACGGGAATTGTTTTTTTCAAATTTAACGGTTCATAATTTTGATCTCAATACAAATTTCGGAGACTATAATGGTTCAATGATTATATCTTCTTATAACTTGTTTTTCGCTAATAAACATAAATATATTTTCAGTTGAGAGGACCACATACCCAGATTGAGAGTCCACAGATGTTTGTTACACAACAGTGTGAGCTGAGTGTATTTAATCTTCTTTCTCACAGGAATCGTGAAATATTTTATTAATTCTTCCTAAATTTGCCAACAATTCCTAAGTTTCGTGAAAGCTTTTATTAATTCACCGTAAATTTTCCAACCTTTCGTAAGTTTTGTGAAAAAAATATATTAATTAGATTTATTTTTAAACACAAATTTATTTTTTTATTAATCAAATTTCAAAAGCCTAATTTTTTATTGGCTAAATATTTAGTGATATGACAAGTGGCTCATATTTTAATAAATTATTAACTTCTATTCATTTTGTTCAAAAAATTCATAGGGAGTAGCTTAATGCTAAAGCGCTGGAGGCTAGCTTTCAATCCTGAAACGGAGTATTTTCAACACAGACATCTATGGGTCCTTCTTCCTGGACTCCCGCTACATCTCTGGAACGATGAAGCACTGAAAGCGATCGGAAACTCCCTGGGGACCTTCATAGCTCATGATTTGCAGCTGCTCAGTGGCTCTTCAAGAAAAATGGGGAAAGTTCTAGTAGCCATTGATATCACGACTGGACTCTCAGAATCTTTAGAGATCAACTGGAGAGGGCAGAAGCACTTCCAAAAATTGGACTACCTCGGAATCCCGTTCCGATGTAACCACTGTCGTGAAACTGGTCACCTCCGCCGCGATTGCCCGGGTAAGTCTACCACTGGTTACTCTGAAGAATCTGATCTTTATTTGCTCCCCCCTGATTATACAGAGGCCGACCCCTCTCTGGCCTACCTTGACTCRCCTCAACGCCCATCCTTTCAACCCCTGTTGGGTCAACCTGTTGAACCGCAACTAAAACTTAATCTTCTCTGTCCCTCACTTCTAAAATCACTTTTTGAATCTGAAAAGATCACCCTAACTGACTTCTCCTGGCTCTTGGCACCTCGCACTGCTTCCCCCTCACCTGTTATCGAGGACTCTCTCCTTTCTAATCGACCCGAGTCATTGATACAAGGCCACTTTCCCTCGACGATTCCTCCTGAAACTCCGACTCCTTCCCCTGCTGAAAGCAACCCCCTCCTTTCAGACTCGGCCAAGTTACTACAGTCTGCCTCCTCATCCTTGGATAGCTTGCATTTTCATCCGAGCATTCACACTCCTCTCGCTGATTCACCCCCTCAGCCACCAGGTTTTAGTCATTTAGAGGAGGAAGATGTTAATCTTCTAAAGGCGTTAAACTCCTCGACCTCCACTAGTCTTCTTCCAAGTAACCTCTCTCCGTTACCTATGTACCGTGGCAAAGAACTACTTAATCCAGCTCATGATCTGGGTTCTTCAACCTCGCTCCCCGCCGACAAAGCCACTAATACCCTTGCCTGGTCGCGTGGTATTGGATTGGAACTTTCTCCTCTCTAGACACGTAGCTCCAGGAAGAAAAAGGAGGAAGCGAGCACTAAGCCAGCTGCATCTGATTGTCCCTCGTAGGACGGAAAGGCCCTTAGAGCGTTGAAGGCCTTGGCAAGAGCAAAATAATGTTAGTGCTCTCCTTAAACATTAGGGGGATCGGAGGCCCCCTCAAGGCGGCATCCTTCCGAAGATTGCTGGAGAATACAAAGCCGGATCTCATTTTCCTGCAAGAGACCCTGTCGTCTGACCTTCTCTCCAGAGATTTTTTACATCTTTTCAGGCCTTCGTGGATTACTGCAGCCGCTAGCTCACTGGGCAACTCTGGGGGCCTATTGGTTGCCTGGAATCCAGATCTCTTTTCGCTCAAATCTTTTTTGTCAAAGGGGGGCATCCTCTTGACGGGACTCTATCTTCCCACTGGCCAGGAGATGGCGTTTCTCAATGTCTATGGCCCTTGTTCTAACAGACCACTATTCTGGAAACATTTGGCAGAAAGTGGACTGCTCTCTATTCCAAATCTTGTTCTTGGTGGAGACCTTAATATCATTCTGTCCGAAAATGAACTCTGGGGTGGTACTTACTTGCCGGGTCCTCCGAAGGCTTTCTATAGATCATTGTTTGCAGCAAACAACCTAATTGATATCCAGCCTTCGTGTCTAGCTCCTACTTGGAGAAATGGGCGCACAGGTAAAGATGCCATAGCTAGAAGGCTTGATCGTTTTTTGGTGGTTGAGACTTATTTGTCCTCAGCAACTCGTCCTTCTTTGTGGATTGAGTTTCCTTTTGTTTCGGATCACGCCCCGATCCTCCTACAGTTAATGCCTCTGAAGCTGCACCGGTTGACTCCATTCAAATTCAATCATCATTGGTTAGAACATGCAGACTACTCGGCAATGGTCCATCGGGTTTGGAGGGACACTCGCTTCTTGGAAGAAGTAAATCCACAACGCCGACTGGTATGGAAACTTCAGTTTCTTAAACATAATTCAAAGATTTGGTTTATGAAGTTAAAATCAGCCCAATCGACTCGTCTTGTAGAGTTGGATTCAAAAATCAAAGAGTTTATCTATAAAGCGGCCCAAACTCCCTTGTCAGAGGAGGAATCTGCTTCTTTATCCTCCCTTGAACTGAACAGATCCTCTATCTTAAGGGAACAAGAAAACGCGTGGAGATTGAGGAGTCGAGCAACTTGGTTAAAGAGTGGCGACTCAAATACCAAGTATTTTCATAATTTGGCCAGTTACAACAGAAACAGAAAATCGATTTGGTCAATCGACAGCTTGGCTAAGGGAACTATTCGTGGGCACGAGGAGATAAAGGCGGAGGCAGTGTCTTATTTTAAAAATCTATTCAAAACCCACAGTATTCACAATCTTATGCAAAAGACCACTACAGCCGGCCTCTACTCTCCTATCTTTTCGGCTGAAGATGCTACAGATCTCTTTAAACCTGTTACTCTTTCTGAAATCAAAGACATCCTGCTTCACTTTAAAAAGGATAGAAGTCCTGGGCCGGATGGCTGGACAACTGAATTTTTCATCTTCTTCTTTGAACTCGTAGGTGAGGATTTACTTCAGATGGTGGAGGACTCTCATCTAAAAGGTCATATTTCTGGAAGCCTCAACTCTACTTTTTTGGCCTTGATCCCGAAAACCGACAGTCCGCTCTCCTTCAACGACTTCCGACCGATCTCCCTCTGCAACCTGGCCTACAAGATGATCTCAAAAGTCATCGCCAACCGGATCAAACCCTTTCTTGAAAGTAGTCTTTCAGCAGAACAACTCGGCTTCCTAAAGGGCAGAAGAATCCAGGACGCTATCGGGGCTGCCCATGAGTGCATCCACAACATCAAGCAGAAAAATATCAAAGCACTGATCATGAAACTGGATCTTAAAAAAGCTTTTGACARCATTGATTGGGATTTCCTGAGAYTTGTACTCTTTTCAGCTGGTTTTGGTGAAAAACTCTCAAAGTGGATTCTTGCCTGTGTCACTAATGCCAACATCGTTGTATTAATCAATGGGGAGGCTACTAGTTTCTTTAAAATTGAGAGGGGACTCCGACAGGGTTGCCCCTTGTCCCCCTATCTCTTTATATTGATCATGGAGGGACTCAGCCTCCTACTCACTAAAAGCTTCACCGAACACAAAATCACAGGTATTAAAGTCACAAAGTTCATTAAGTTGTTTCACCTGATGTTCGTAGACGATGTCCTCCTCATGACAATCGCTGACCCAACAGAGTGGATTGTTATCCAAGACGTGCTCTCTCTTTTTTGTACTGCCTCGGGACTCGCCATCAACCATTCTAAATCTACTGTTCACTACTGGGGTCTCACGGGGACAGAGCTCAGTTGTCTCAAAAATTCTATCCCCTTCTCCTTCATTGACCTGAGTGTGGGTTTCAAGTATCTAGGGTATCGGCTCAAGCTGAGAGCCTCTTCATCTGATGAGTGGCAGTGGCTTGTTAGTCTCTTTGAACGAAAGATAGGTGGCTGGTGTAATATCTGTCTCTCATTGGGAGGCCGACTTACTCTGATCAAAGCGGTTCTGGAAGGCTTGGCGGTCTACTGGATGACCTTGGAGAGACTCCCAAAAAAGGTCATCAATTCCATCCGGAGACTCTCTTCAAATTTCCTCTGGAATGGTACGGGGAGAAAACATAGTTTTCATCTTTGTGGATGGGATGTTCTAACTAGGCCCAAAAAGACAGGTGGCTGGGGCTTAAAAAATCTTGTCTATTTTAATACAGCCCTTCTGGCCTCCTCCTTCTGGAGAGCAGCAAACATAAACAGTATTTGGCACCGCATAGTCGCCGAAAAATATTTAGGTTCCCTGAATTTTTGTGAATGGCTCCGTAAGCCCTCCTTAATTTCAAAGAGGGCCTCCACCTTCTGGAGGGGTCTAGTTGCAGCCGCACCGGTTATCCTTCATTGGTTACGATGGTTGCCGGGTTCTGGCTCAGAGATAATTGTGGGCAGAGATAAGATTATTGGTGCAGAAGACTCTTCGATACTCACCCCATCGCTGATATCTAAGCTTGTCTCAACAAATCGAAGCTACTTGGCGCAGGTTGGGAGGCCCAGCGATTCACACTTGCTCCCGGATTCGTGGCTGGGCGCAACTGAACTGGCACTTAATGGCCGTGAGGCAGTGGAATGAAACCGTTATATTTCAGCGTTAAAGGCTACAGGCATTACCCTCATTGATAAGCCGGATGCTCTGAAGTGGGTGGGAGGTGATGCTACAGGCATCATTTCCGTCAAAAATATTTACATCACTCTGCTTTCACAGAAAGGCCACGCGCCTGACTCCTCCTGGTTCACTCAATTGTGGAATTGGAAGATTCCGATCAAACTTAAAATCTTTATTTGGCTTGCAGGCAAAGGAAAATTATTAACGTGGGATCAACTTCGCCGGAGGGGCTGGGAAGGGCCCGGCCTTTGCCCTCTCTGCCGCCAAGCCCAAGAAGATACAAATCATCTTCTAATTCACTGTTATTTCTCATTGGAAGTCTGGAAAAACACGTTGAATTACTTCAATCTCCCTTTCACTTGGAGTGGAGATACTATCTCCAGCTGTTTCAATTCTTGGCACCAGAACAAATCCTCGCCGAATTGTTTAGCAGTGACAATAAGCTGGAACCTTTGGATTGAGCGTAACTGTGCGCTGTTCGAGGATCAGATTCCTTCCATGTTGGCTGTAATCAAAAGAGTCCTTGCTTCTCACAACTGGCGACCTTCATCCTTGAAGCCCTCTCTTCCCAAAGTGATTGTCCTGGATCTGCCAGATGGTTACACTCTGGCCTGTTTTGATGGAGCGACCCGTTCAAATGGCCTCTGTTGTGGAGCAGGGGGTATTTTCAAAACACATCCGGCGAGAATTACAAAGTGGTATCTTAACTGTGGTCAGGGGACCAATACCAAAGCGGAGCTCATGGGACTTTGGGTCTCCCTCTTTCTTGCTTCTTCTTGGTCCATCTCGCATCTCCATGTCCGCGGTGACTCGAGAGTAATCATTGACTGGATCACTCATAAGTCAGAGCTCAACGCTGTCCATGTTGCCTGTTGGAAACAGAAAACGTGTGAACTCTCTAAGGGCTTCACAAATATCAGCTTTCAACACTTTCCTAGAGCTTTTAACCGAGAGGCTGATGCTCTCTCAAAAAGAGCGCTCCTTGGAATGGATGGGAAACTCTCGCTCTTCCACTGTGATAGCGGGATCGAGAGCTCGACAACATTTCTGGATATCTTCTAATCGTTGACTGGCATTGCTGACTCCAGCCATACTGTGCTTGTGTCATATCTTGATCTGGTTTGCAGTTTTTGTTTCGTCTTCTCCTGCTGTTTTGAGAGTTGATATCTCTCTTGTATTTGTCCGTGCCATTCCTTTTTGATCTAGTGCGTGGTCTATTGACCATCTCATACTGATTGGCAAATGTATTCGTCTTGTAAATGATTTTATACTCTATATAAAATCGAGTTAATTTTTTTCATGAAAAAAAAAAGTAAACAATTAAAATGCGATGCAGGTATAAATGTTGATTGCAATATTAATTCCACTAGCATTAATTATTTCAAAATATTACTCTATTTAGATTCAGTTACAAACCATTTCCAATTTCAATATAATTTGTAGAAAACAATCAAACATAGGATTATTCTAAAATCCTTTTCTAATTTCTGCTTCACACGATCAAATAATTCAATTCAGATTTATATGCTCATATACCCATCACCAAATACCCACAACTAACATAAATCTCGACCACTGGAATTATCAGATGCATACTTTTGTTACAGGAGTTAAACCAATATAGTAGGAACCAAACTATTTTCATCACCATAACACTATAGTGCTACTAGAATCTCCTTGCTACTACCAGCTCTGGACTTACCTTGCCAATCTTTGTTCTTCACATTAAATGCTTCACCATTTATACATTTCAAACAATTTAACTGGGAATCTAACCCCCATCATATCCTTGCAATTGAATTCTATAGGTCCATGTGAACTAGTTCGTAACCATGCATACAAATTACTATACATTCCATCACTTGAATTACAAATCTGAATGTACAGTTTTGTTGTCCTCACCAGGAATCCCAATTCACACATTGAGTTCACTTTGTGCCAAGAATCTCATATTGATGTTATCAATATGTTTAGTACTCCCCGGAGCCTCTTCCCATCGAACCATAAACCAAATAGTCCGTCTTTAGAGTGTAATTTACTCATACCTGAAAATAGGTCATTTTCATTATAAGTTGGGTGCATTCCAAAATCATTTATTTTTTGCATATAAGTTGTAATCCATTCATTCAAGAATTTTTTTCTATTGTAATTGAGGAAAAATACAGGTTTTATCACCCTATTCTCACTTGTAAATCATCTGCGTTCAGATCTACAACTTTGCCTTGTTAAAATTTCCATTCAACTGGGATGATTTTTCCTCACATTTAAACCATAGCTTTAAAAATTCAATTTGATTCCTCTAGGAATCGAATCTATAGTTATTGGTTTGGTCATAACCACTTTTATGCTTCAATTGGACGTTTCCCTTGAGTCAACTCCATTTGACTCTGTGAAAACACCGCTTCCTGATTTCCAACCACAAATTTTCCATGTCATTTCTACTATACTTGAACTCTCTCTCATCTACCATGCGAATAATCTACTCTGCAGCTCAACCATGCCACTTTCCTTTCAATGAACTCGTCCTCATCTTCTTCTTTCGATTCTCTTGTAAATACACACAGAGGATGTACGAATATGTACATATTATTCTTCTCTTATTCAATTCTTAATTTTCCATGTCGACTTCAATCCATGACAGATTAAACTTTAATCTATCACTAATTCAAAAAAAGGTCCTCATCTTCTTCTTTCGATTCTCCTGTAAATACATATAGAGGATGTACAAATATGTACATAATTATTCTTCTCCCATTCAATTCTTAATTCTCCTTGTCGACTTGAATCCATGACATATTAAACTTTAATCTATCCCTAATTCAAAAAACAAATTAGACACTATTCCTCTATGTTCACCATTCTCATATATGCCCACATTATTTAAATTAAATTGAAAACTAAAAGGTTTGTCATAACTAGGATGACTCCACACATGAAACTATGTGTATTCCAATGAATTGACATATTAACTAATATTAACTAGGCAGGGACTAGTTGCTTTGCAACTATTTCCCTTGTTATAAATGAATTTATCCACATTGAATTGGATGATCTTTAATAATTGATGTGCAATAATTTTAGTAGTGACTCGAACTTTACTTGACGTAAGCATATTAGTATTTACATCAAGAAGAAACATTACATGTAAGGAAGTACGTTAATTAGAATCTATAACAAAGGATTTGAAAAATCTTAGGACATAGTGACAAGCTTGCTTTCATCGTTGAAAAGTTTGGTTATTGAACAATAGAATTTAGTAGTATTAAGTATTTGTTGTGATAGTTGAATTAGTCAAAATCTAGTTTATGTGGAAGGAATTAGGGATGATTTTAGCGGATAAACTTCGCTCATGGTCTAATTTTCCATGGTTTTTCCAAAAAAAGATTCGTTATTCTAAAAATGATTCACCCAAATTCTATAGGATAAAATTATTTTAGCTTAAAAATTGCCAAAATTTTATACAAATTATATAAAATCTTTAGAAATTTGAATATTTTTACAAAAATATCGCCAAACATTTATAGTTGTCATATGAATGATTAGTAAGTTTCACCAAGGTTTTTACATTTTAAAATAAATTTCCATCCTTAAAATCATCCCTGGAAGGAATATGGCCAATATCAATAATTGTTTTAGAACTTGTAGTAAGGTTAATTCCGGGTCATGAGATTGATGTTGATTATTTTAGATCATGTACTTGTTTTTATCATTGCATCCTTATTTCCTTCACATAGGAATTGTCCTATTGTTATTTCCATAACTTTGTTTATAGAAGAATAATTTATAGAGTACATTTTTTTTTTAAATAAAAGAAAATTTAAAAATTTTACTTGTAGGATTCACTCACACTATATTGTCGTAAAATATTTTCTTGACATATTTAAAAAAAAATGTACTACTACGTCATGATTATTTTATTGATGTTGTTATGAAGGGGTTGTTTCAATATCCTAGATTTTTTCTTCTCCACAAGACTCATCTTATCATTTTCACTATAACTTTTTCTGGGCCGCTTCAGAAAGCGAAACTTGGAGGTTACCTAGAAGACATATCTAGGTACCTGCACGGTACAAATTTGAGCTTATTGGTTGTGAAACTTTTGAATATATACCATGTGGAAGATAGGGTTTTTTACTAGAAGGAGCATGTTTCTATGTTGCTAAGTTATAGTGAATGGGGTGCATTGCAAAAATAGACATATGATAAAATCTTAAAGTCTCTATCTATTCAACATTCAACATTGGAGTTGTTTTATATTCAAGTATAGAAGGTAAATATAAAATATAAAGGAAGGGATGTGTGAAGATATTATAAATGTATTATAATAGTGATAAAACAAATGGTTAGTTGTTGAATTATCATACATTTAGGGAAGGACATCTAAGTTAACACGGTGTAGATTTTTTTTTTATGGTATTAATGAGATTTGAAAATGAAAACCTAGCAATAAATAAGTAATTTGGTAATAGAAAATTTAGGGTTGATATGAATGATTGATAAGAGGTAGTATCTTAAGTCATAATTAATGGTTATTAGGTTGACTTTTCTTCGAGGACATCACATATTGAAAAGGGGAAGAATGGTATACTCAATAGATAATGAGAAGTGTAGTGTTTGGAATTTTTATTTTTGTTGGGTTGCTCTTAGTTATTTCTTTCAATGATGGAGATTGTTGGCACGAGATGGAGACCAGGGTTCTTTGAATTTACCAATAAAGGGTTCGTTGTAGTCTAACAACACTGGCACTTTCAACCTTCCACAAGGGAAGAATGTCTCACTCGAAGCGCAACCAAGACTGGTGTGAGAGTGAAGGGAGTCAAATAGAACACCTAGGTGGGAGTATCACAACCCAAACAGATCTATGCATAGGAGTATAAAAGATTATACACATACATCATAACCGAAACAAAAGATTCAAATGTATAACCCGTGGAAAAATTCCTCCGGTGAATGTTCCCAAGCATTAACTGAACGAGTAAAATAAATAGAGATAACACTTTTGCAGATGAAGATCTTAGCATTCACACACAATTAAACAAATTTTGAAGCCCCAATAACATTTCTCATCGTTTCCATTGCCTAGATATCAAAGGAGAGTATACAATAGTCAAATCTCAAATGAACTAAATCTCTGTAATTACAATTCATGACTAGTTTGATCACAACGTTGGAAATAGTGCTAAGACTAGATACATTATAGTTACATCTCTCAGTACATAAAACCAAGGTAGAAATAGATCATTAAGGTTCTACAATTGAACCTCAACCACATCAATAACAACAACAAATTTTGTATTGAAATCAGTAATCAAAGTATCAAAAAAATTATCAGCATCAACATATGCAATAGCCTTGTCCCGTTTCATAAGTCCTTGTCTTATAGATTTCCACAAGACTTCTTGATTCATCTGTTACAGCTTCTTGATTTCGCATCTTCTTGGTTTCTGCTACAAGGTTCTGACACTTTATGTTGTTCCTTCCAGTTGTCGGGCAACTGAATTCTTCGTTGGCACTTTGATATATCGTTTTCTGCCACTCAGATCCTCTTCTGGTGCGTTGTGTTGTTCCACAACACACTCTAATGGTCACAAAAATGGAACTTTCAAAACTAAGGTTCCAACAGGGCCCCGAACACAACCATTGAATCGCCCCGAGTCAAGTCTCTACTTTCTTATTCTATTCCTCGTCAAACTAAGGATCCAACTTAGGGACTTTTTGAACAACATTCTACCTAAAACTATCATACTAATTGATGTGATCTTGCCACTTGCGCAGTAGGAGTGAAGCTCCGGAAAACAATTCTTGTGTTGTGTTGGTATCCGGGACTGAGGGATTCATGTCCATCAATGTTTTCCATTCAGATTCATCCATTGTGTCAAGCTATTGGATCTTGATGTAGGAGTCCTAGACTATTGGATTGAACTCCCAAAGTTCCTTCTTGGCTACTAATTGGTGTCATACAAAGTGTCCAGGCGTTCATCAATCGATTGTATTTCAAAACGTTTAGCACTCTGCTCAATGGGATTGGTGATCAACTTCACCTCCTGGTTCATCAAACAAATTTGGGCTCATAGGTCCTCCACTAGCTTAGTGCGATTCTCCATCAGACCAACCTAGTCGCTGACTAACTCAAAGAGGTGACTACACTCTGCAACTCGATGATGTAAAGAACTGTGCATAACATATCCCACTGCAACAACCTTAGATATTTTATCCAACATCTCGTTGGGCTACTATTTTTTTTGTTAGCCAGATAACCTTTAGTTGTTTCTAGAGGTCTTAAGTCCTGTCTGCTACATGGGTCCATACCTCAATGACAAGATCAACTATGGCTATTGGCGCAACCTGGCTAGGGTCTTCTGGAGTTTAGGCACCAACTTGTGAAAGGTAGGCCAAGCGTCACTGAGCCTGTTATACACTGCTTCAATGGTGGACTTAGCGGTTTTCCGCATGCCTCGTTCATAATATTTTGTTGTGTTGGTTAAAGTGATTCTTTCTTTTAACTAGTCACCTTGTTGTACTAAGTCTTTATTTACCTATGTTTCAACAAAAATTCTTTGTTCTAGATGATCTATATAAGTCCTCACAAGCTACAAAAGTTGAAGTGTATCCCAAGAAGAAAACTCACTACTCATAGTTGCTAGATCCAATGGGAGTCGTGTCGCAAGTGGTTGGCCACTTGCAATGGATTGTTTAGAAAAAATAGGAGTACCAACACCTCCTGGGGTAGAAGACTAAGCTTTAAGTATTCTCGC
Organism: Picea engelmannii; assembly: GCA_009831015.1. Lineage (NCBI taxonomy): Eukaryota > Viridiplantae > Streptophyta > Pinopsida > Pinales > Pinaceae > Picea > Picea engelmannii. The sequence goes on from ML778753.1 coordinate 344,908, forward strand.
AAATCTGGACTGTACATTTGGTGGTAGTGTGGCGACAACCCCTTGTTGCTCTAGATATATCTCTAATAAAGAAATACATTGTTGTGGGTTTTGAAAAAGTGGAGTGACTTGTTCCTTTAAGGAATTCATGCTCTATGTGGAATGGGTGTCATCTTGTCCATTGGGTGGGTCATTGAAGGTGTCCACATCCATCTATACTTGCGTTTCTTTCTCTGCATCTGGTTGATGACTAGAGAGAGTCTCCAGGTCTTTGTCTAGATGACCTGGGGCTTGTGAGAATTGGGGTACAACAGTCATGAGAAGAGTAGTGGTAATGCTAGAGGGTATACTAAAAGGATCATCATGCTCAAGAGTCGTTGCTTTTGTGTGGGATAGGGAAGGTAGATTTGAGGTGGATTCAAGAATAGTTCATCTATTTTATCGACCAAATACTTCCTCATAAATGATAGTATATTGGACCTACTCAGGTGGGTTGTCCAGAATATGGATGATAGGATGCGTAGAGACATTTGATGCTATTGAAGGGTTCTTGGTGATAACTCGATTCGAGGTAGTGATTATCGATGAAGGTGGAATCAAATGAGACATGGGTGGAAATGAAGATAGAGGGGTAGCTTGAGTAATAATTGGTTCACCTTTTGGTTTCACAGGAGAATTTATTCTCAGTTTCTTGAGAGGAAAAACATAGGCAAGGACTTCCCAGAACTACTTACCAGATATTTTTGCATCATCTGGAATTGTTGACAAGGGGATCGATAGTGGTCCTTTTGGTAATTTTTATTCATCACCCTCCTCATGCTCCTCATCTAAGTTGGGTGGGGTTTGTCCCTTTTTCCGGCATTGGTGAAAACAACTGATATTTGCACAGCAGTGGCTCAGAATGAAACTGTCTGAATAGTGTATTTGATCCTTTTCAGAGTCTCTTCTGTTACGACCCTTTCCCATATCTTCAATTCCTTATCGAATGTGGCATCATAAAGGTAGGAAGGAAGAGGTGTCATGTGGAATAGTGCAGGATCCACTCCAAATGGGAATACAAAAGTATGGTCCTAACCCATCCCAAACTAAATGTGGTGCATGTGGTTGTTTAGGATCGATTGTGAAATCTTCAACCATTGGGTACCATTAACCATTTCTTCATCTGATTGCATAAAAACGACATTGTGCATGTCAAGATTGATAAGAAGTGACTTAGTGTTCCAGGGATCAAACAACTTGGTAACCTGGTTATTAGTTATGTGAGAAAGATTCCTCCCCTGCGGCGACTTCCATTTCCACATTGCAAACGTAATGAGTAAGTAGTCATAGATAAAATGTGTCATGCGATCATGAACATCCACACAAGACAGGAACATATATGTCAACAAATACTGGAACCAATTCAGCCTGGTGCCATTCTTAAGGAATTTTGCTACTACTATGGCATCCAATGTACATTACCCCTTTGTGTAATTATTCATCCCTTTTCCCGCGACAATGTAGCAGGAACACCGAATCTACTTGTAATTGATGATCTGAATGAGAGCACCTCATCCTGCCCGCCGAGTGTGGTATTTTTCATATAGGCTTAAATTACCTTTCTTTCGTCCATGCTTTCCTGACCCTTGGAACCCATCTGCGATATCTTGGTCATCCATGGATAACCTTGTCAGCTGATGTATGTCCATGACATTGATAGGGTATCCCTTATCAAGCCACAATGTGATATTGTGCACTCGGATGATAAAAAAATTAGTGCACTTGGAAACCTCTCCAGTAGTGTCGAACACTGTTAGGTCACTCAAACTCATTAAGGTACTTTCTCATAAAGGCATAAAGTTTGAATTCCACTCGCAACTCATAGTGCCATCCTATAAAAAAATTCAATCCATAAAGGCATGGATGGACATTAGCGGGAATTGGACAAGATCTATGAAGTCTACATCCATTAGATGAGTGTTCTCCACCTTCCCATGGACATCATCGATGGCTTGGAGACGAGGGTCAATGAATTCATTAGGGACAATGGTTCTAATTGTTGTCACGACCTGGGTAGTAGCTTTGGGGACCGACCCCTTATTGGAAGTGTGAACCATCATGGCGTGGTATTGGAAATAAAAAAAATGAATAGGGGGTCAGGGTCGTTGGGACGAGTTGACAGGTTTCACAAGGGGCTCTAGGACTGAGTATGAACTTTGAGCAAATAAAACATAATAACCTTACCTGGTTGGCAAACATGGTTTTTACAGACTCTAAGAAAAGGTGACACAACAACATGCATTGAATTTCATAGGTTGACAAGAAAATGTATTAATGTCGATAAGATCTGTTACCATAGTGAAATCTGTGACGGGGTTTGTGAAATTAAACGAATCGACGGAAAGTGGAGGATGAGACATTGGGAAAATGTAGGGAAAGTAATTACTTCGTCGGTAGTGAACCAGAAAAGGACGAATAGATGGTAACATTAAACTTGACTGCGTCTGATAACACAAAAAAGGTCAGAAATAGTACTAACGAATTTTAACGAACCATGATATTGGACCCTCATTTTTGAAATTTCCATTTTTACGGTAGTTAGAGCGTGTTGCGAAAAAACACAATGCACTGGTAGAGGATCTGAGCAATGTAAAGTGATAGATCAAAGCACCAATGAAGAATGCAGTTGTCTGCCCATTTCCTATAGTAATAGTATACAAATGATCTAAGGTGTATAGTTCGGTGTTCTCATTAAAGGGTTCTATATACCTAGGCCCCTCACATGGATCCAAGGGATGGATGACTTTTACTCCATCCGCTTCAAATATCATGAGCTCCATTTTGAGGTCAATGATAGCGTAGTTGTCATAGGCCCAATCAATTCCGAGAAAGGAAGGATATGGGTCCTTATTCCCCATAATCTCAATTACCTCAATGTATGGAATGGTCTAAACCCCTGTAATATCGACAGGGATGATTTTAAGGATGGAAATTTATTTTAAAATGTAGAAACCTTGGCAAATCTTACTAATCCTTTATATGCCAACTATAAATATTTGGCGATATCTTTGTAAAAATATTCAAATTTCTAAGGATTTTATATAGTTTTTATAAATTTTTGGCGATTTTTAAAGTAAAATAATTTTATCCTTTAAAATTTGGGCGAATCATTTTTAAAATAGCGAATCTTGGTTTTGGAAAAACCATGGAAAATTAGCCCATGAGCGAAATTTAGCCCCTAAAATCATCTATGAATATCGACCTCGATGTTATCCAACCTTCCCACATGGTAAATGCAGTATTGGTTTTCCATGCACAAATGAATTGGAGAGTAATCTAGCATGGGTTTTCCCATTGCCTTCCACGTTTTCTTGGGCATGATGTTACTGTCTAAACCAAAATTCCAGCATAGCATCATTGATATCATAACCATTTATATGATCATTTATTATGAATTCCCTATCAGACCTCTTCTTACTTCTTTTTACTCGGTTGTTATTATGTTTTGGACATTTAGTAACAATGTGCTCCCCTGAGGTTCTGCCAGTTCCTAGAGTGATTCCAATGGTGTCTCACAATTTATGGGTAAGTTATTCATTCTCCAAAATTTCATAGAAAAGATGAAACCAAAATTAATAGGCTTATGTGATTCGTCTACTATACCCATGGAAGATCCAGAGTTTTCTGCAACCCCCCATGGAGTATGTTTGAATAGTTTTACGTCATTTTTGAAAAAATATTTTTGGTTCTCTGGATCATACCGAGGAACAAGCACATTTTTATGAATCTGGAAAGGTTGAGGGATAGCAACATTGACACTAGTCTTTATGCCACCCCTCGTAATAACATTGATATTAAACTCTTCCCCTCCCACAAATAGTTCTGAGTTTATCATATTGGTGCTTCTTTTCCTTGCACGATATTCCCATTTTTCAATCAAATCAGAACATTCATTGGTGGCATGGGTATTGTTTCTACAGTGTGTACACCAGTGTCTCCTTGGAAGTGGAGAATAACTTTCTATGTGTCCCTAATACTCATAGTTATAGTAGTGAATGGGTCCCCTTCCACTAGTCAAATCGCTTCTAAACTCTCCACCACATAGACAACCTCCTCCAAACCCTTGAGGAACCTCATCGACTTGAAACGAAGAATGGTCCAATTTGTCCACTAGTGCATCCAAATCCTAGCATTGCTTCACAGCATGGGTTGTCACCCAAAAAAATTCGTTGTGTATAGTATTAGGGATACGTGAGTATTTATATAGGATTGGGAAATGCCTCGGAGGATTCCCATGTGTTCTACAGATCTCTCAATATCCATTTCTTTGGATCCCTTGTTGATTCAGAAAATATTGGTATTGAACGGGTGGATGAAAAGGACTCATATTTGCAATTTACACAACGCCCCTTGTCAGTCCCACTGACGGGGGTTGCATGGGATGGTGCACTAGCCCACCACCCTGCGACCTTGGGAACCTTTTCATAGTGTGTCCTTGTATATAACAACCCATGCATCATACTTGTGGACGATTTAATTTCAGTAGAGATAACTCTTGAATTTTCTCTGTAAGCAATGAAATATGGCCCTAAATTTATGCAATGTTATTATCCTCTGCAGGTCGCATCATGCGCAAGCTCCTGAGGTAGCCTTCCATTGCTTCAATATTCATTTCCTACTTTAGGGAACCACCCAAGGTGGTGATTCTTTGTTGTGTTAAGGGGATCCTGGTCAGCGATAATAGTCCTTGAATGAACCAATCCCATTGATGATCTTCATGAATGGGATTTTCTAGCTTCCCAATGGCATCTTTAAACCTATGGTTTTTCTCTCAAGCATATTCCCTGTCTCTCTATTTAATCTCCTGTAACTCAGAGAGATTCTATTTCTTTGACTGAGGTAAACATAATTCTTCTATGAATCTTTGCTTGACCCGAGGGAGGGTAAATGCATGTTCTTTAACATTCCTAGGCTTAATGGACTTCATATACTATTTCAATGTCGTCCCTCTCAAGGTGGTATGGATATTGAATAACTTACTTTCGTCTAAGATTCCTCATGATCTCCATATGGCTTCGCACAAGAACCAGTGTTGTTCAACATCCTCATCCCCTTTAACCCAAAATTATGGGTATCGGGTGAGGGATTGTTGACCCGCCATTTGCGAACTTGATAACCCAATTAAAATAAACCCAGAGGGACCTGGTTGTGATAGGATAGAAGTATTCACTATAATTTCCCTAACACTTATACTAGAACTTACAAGATTATAAATATTATGAATTTATCGTATTCGTAGAAGGCGATTAGGGACAAGGTGATTTATGGCGGGTTCCTTCGGAATTTATCGTATTCGTAGAAGGCGATTAGGGACAAGGTGATTTATGGCGGGTTCCTTCGGAATTTTTGCAGGATTCTTCATTAGGGGGGGTAATATTAAAATAAAATATCATATTTTCTTGCAAATATTTAACGTCTTCTCATGTTACAGTCTTTGATCCCACAACTTCCTCTAGATTTATGATGGATTCATTTTCCTCAGAGTCAACACACTTTCTTGATTTCCCTCTCAAACTTTCACTCATATCTTCCAATATTTTTGTCAACCATTGGCTAGCTAACTTCCCTCTCATATGCAACTCTCAATACCTATCACGTTCTCTCCTATGACTACTCTAGAGGCTGATCTCTTTCCGCAGTGGATTTAGTCTCTTTATCACCTTCCACATCTGTTTGTGCCACCTTATTTCTATCAATGCAAACCTATTTTGAGCTTGTTTCTCTCTATCACTCTTCTCACAAAGACCCCCCATTCTTCAAGAAAAATCTCTTAGCCTTATTCATGAAACCTTTTCCTGAATCACTTGCCCCCCATGTGTAGGGGGTTTACTCAACGATTCGAAGAAAATTAGATATCATCCCTTCTTCCACCAACAAAATATTAATCCACAAGGAAATATTTCGCAACAATCTTCATCAGGCACCTTCTTGAAATAAAACCTCTTCTTTCGATAAAAATGGTGGTGTTTTGTAGTGAATTTAATAATATACCTGTCCAATGTGGTCTTTACCCAGAAGTTTACAGCCCGGAAAATCATATTATCCCATCGATGAAGACTCTCTAAGCTTATTGTGGTACAAAAATGTCGCTTCTTGATTCGATCTTTGTGCTCAGGAGCTTCTTGGAGCTCAGCTAGACGAGCCGCTGGAAAAATTGTTCCAGGAATCAGACACAATTTTTTTTGTATTGGTCGCTCTCAAAATCCGAATAGAAAATAGAAATCTTCACGGCTTCGACCCTTTTTTTCGTCAACAGAACCTCTTGTTGTATGAATTCGTCACACCGTTGTTCCCACCAGTTCTCAATATCTAATTTAGAGATCCAATAAGGCATTATAAAAATACTTCCCCTTTAAAGAATAGGTCCCGACAACATAACCATTTGTTGGCGTGAGATGGAGACCAGAGTTCTCTGAATTTACCAACAAAGGTTCTGTTGTAATATATAAACACTGGCAGAAGGCGGTCTCACTCAAAGCGTACTGAGACTGGTGTAAGAGTGAAGGGAGTCAAATAGAACACCAAGATGGGAGTATCACAACCCAAACAAATCTAATCACATGAGTATAAAATATTATACACATACATCATAACAGAAACGAAATATTCAAATGCATAACCCATGGACAAATTCCTCTGGTGAGAGTATTCCCAAGCATTAACGAATGAGTATAAGAGACATAGATAACACTTGTGTAGATGAAGATCTTAGCATTCACACACAATTAAACAAATTTTGAGGCCCCAATAACATTTCTCATATTTTCCATTGCCAAGGTATCAAAGGTGAGTAAACAATATTCAGATCTTATATGAGCAGAAGCTCTGTAATTACAATTAGCGATTGGTTTGATCACAACCTTGGAGATAGTTATAATACTAGAGACATTATAGTTACAGCTCTGAGTACATAAAACGAAGGTCGAAATAGCTCAAGGTTCTACAATTGAAAATCAACCACAACCACAACAATAACAACAAGAACTATATTAGCAACAACTTCCACATTAAACTCGATAATCAGAGTATGCACAACACTATCAACGTCAGCATCTGTATCATCCTTGTCCCATTTCATAAGTCCTTGTATTATAGCTTTCCGTGGGACTTCTTGATTCATCCGTTACAACTTCTTGATTATGCATCTTCTTGGTTTCCTCTAGAAGGTTTCAACGCTTTCTTATATTCTTTCCAGCTGTAAGACAACTTCATTCATTGTTGGCTCTTTGATCTATCTCTTTTCGTTGCTCGGATCCTCTACTGGTGCATTTTGTTGTTCCACAACATGCTATAACTTCCATAAAACTAGAACTTTCAAAACTGAGGGTCCAACAATGATAAGCTTGTTGGGTCTTCATATTTGCAAATAATGCATAGACTTGATTTTTAGTAGTATATGTTGGTTTTCTTCCTGTTCTTGTTGATGTTCCTATCATTTTCCAAGGTAATTGAATTTTTACTAAATAAGTAGGGTTCAAATTACACTATTGGAAGATTTTGTTAATACGTATAAGCTATTGGAGGTCCTTTATCTTGATTTGTCACTATACAATGGAGACTTGCATAAGTGTATTAAGTCTATAGCATTTGATGAATTTGTTATCAATTAAGGTCTCCTTATCTTGAAAGTGGCCAAGACTTGATGTGGTAGTGGTTAAGGATTGTAAGCTAACTTTTGGATGTATGCAAAATAGGACCTATTGCATACATCTCAACCAAGAAATCTAAAAGATTCCTTACTTGAATAGACCTTCTAAATTTTAATTTTGATTATTTAAAGCATAATAGTGAGGCCAAATAATATTTAGTGTTGAAATTCATCAAATTTCACTAGGAGGGAAAATAATATATGACTAGAGATTATGGCTTTAGAGAATGAGGTTTATGTGAAAATCAATAGTGTATTCAGACAAAGAAAATATATGAAAACTTTAGTAAATTGATAGGGTGATTATACATACACCGTAAATTGCCAACTTCCTTGTTTAAATGATAATAAAGAAACAATTGGTATCTAAGTGATCACATGGCACTTATAGTACTAAATAATCCTTGGGAGAGTTAGCTTGGGCTAACAAATGTAAACAAGTAGATCCATGTAGGATGGATGTTTTGATTATATTTATTGCATTATATATAAAATATAGTATTATTTTATGACCCAAGGGAGGCATATATAGGGTTAAATGTATACGATATGACACTAAGGGGAGCATATATGAGGCTAAATGTACATGTAATATATCTATATCTATATATATATGTGTGTGTGTGTGTGTGTGTGTGTGTGTGTGTGTAATAGGGTTAGACTAATACTAAAGGGGCCTCATGTGTAGGTGTGAATAAGTATATATAGAGATCATGTATTCATTATTAAGGACATGTGAATTGTGATGTATGAATGTATTTGGTTATGTGGAGAAAGGTTATCCTATTTAAGGAGTTATTGTGTAACTCATATCTCTTACTGTTTATTTTTCATTAAGCTAGGCTTAAGCATGAAATTCATTCCATTTTTTATCATTTTACTTTAACCATAGACATTTCCAGTTTCACCATTAACAATTTGTTGTAGGAACCAAGATCACAAGAAGAAATACCATGCACAAGTACACAAGAAGTATCATGGGAAAGCCTTCTCAACAAGGGACCAAAACCCAACCAATCCTTTGTTATATTCTTCAAGAGAAATACCACCCACACCATAAACCTAGCACACAAGAGGGTGCTCACAAAACCCTATAAGACTAGCGCCCAAGAGAGGTGCACAATTTTCTCAAGAACAAGTACTTGCTGAAATTTCCAAACTCACACTTGTGTTATGATTCCTCAATGGGGAATTTACCTTTATTTATATTAGACTGAGCATATAAAAAGTAGTGTATATTGGCACAACAGGTCCAACCTCAATAACTCACAATATAATTAATAATTACCATATTAATTATCTTTCACTTTATGGCAGGGCCGACCTGTACCCTTTACATCACAAATAGGGTTACAGGTAAGTATAACTCTTGGACAATATAGCAAGGGATCTCATACACCAACTAGTTCTCAGCCACTAGGGGCACATCCATCTGTGCTCAGCCACAGAGATGTCCACATCTCTATCTCACTTTGTCTCATAATATAATCACACTCACTGGTGCTCAACCACTAGGATCACGTTCACCTGTGCTCAACCACATGCATGCCCAACTTAGTAGATCTCTCTATCACTGTGTATCACAGAAGAATCATTTGGAGTATAACATCATCTCAAATCTATGCACAGAGGAGACCAGTACATCGTTTCATCTGCGTCTCAGAGAGAACGACACACTCAACTCATGGGATTCCTCACCCCACACAAGGGCACACAACATTCCATCTCTGTCTCAGAGAGGAACCACACACCCAACTCATGAGCTTACTCACCCCACACTGGGGCACACAACATTCTATCTCCGTCTCAGAGAGGATCCACAAACCCATCTCATGGGCACACCCAACTCATGTGCTCTCTCTCAGGTCGACTCACTCAGTCTGTGTCTTAGAGGATGTCTCACGTAACTGTAATCATCAACACTCCCTCTCAGTTAGGGAGGCATTCTCCACCAGGCCAAGTCTCTCACGAAAGTACTCGAACTTCATATTGGCAAGCGGTTTGGTGAAGATTTCTGCAATCTGCTTATGGGTAGGAAGGTACTGCACGTGTACTTTTTTCCTTTGCACCATGTCTCTTATATAGTGATATTTTATCTCAATGTGATTCTATCTATCATGAAACACAGGGTTCTCAGAGAGCTTCACACAACTCTAGTTATCGCAATGAATAGTAGTAGGATCCATCTCATGATCGAATAAATCTATCATAAGTTTGTGAAGCCACATTGCTTCGCAGACTGCCGAAATCAATGCTATGTACTCTGCCTCTGTGGTACTCAATGCCACAGAGCTTTGTTTCATGTTGCACCATGAAACCATGGCATACCCTAATGTAAATAAACAACCATAGGTTCTCTTTCGTTCCACTGCGCTCCCTACCCAATCTGCATCGACATATCCTTGCAAGCTTAAGTCTACACTGGAGGCATATCTTAGGCCATATCCAACTGTTCCTCGTAGGCATCTCAACACATGTTTTTCTTCTATCCAGTGAGTCTGTCTTAGTTGACTCATGAACTGGCTAAGCACATTCACTGCATAGCATATATCAGTTCTAGTGTTAACCAGATACGTCAATGATCCAATCAACTGTCTGTAAAAGTGTGGATCAATATCTCATGAATAAACATCACTCATTTTATTCAAATCCATCACCATTGGTGTAGGCATGGATTTTCATTATGTCATACCGAACGTTTTCAATATCTCCACAGTATATTTTCCTTGACTTAGGAAAATCTCATCTGTCCTCTGCCATACTTCTAGTCCTAAGAAGTAATGCATCAAGCCTAAATCCTTCATCTCAAATTTAACAGTCAATGCTTGTTTGCATCCAACAATGAGTCTCTCTTAACGAGTGAGGAAAATATAGTCCACATATAGGACCAATATTAAGCACCCATTTCCATGAATGTGATAATATAGGTTTGGATCAACAGAACTCTTGCTGAAGCCCAAACTCATTAGGAATCCATCCATTTTCTTGTACTAAGCACGAGGTGCTTGCTTTAGTCCATACAAGGATTTCTTCAACTTGCACACATGAGATTTGTCATTGTGTATAAAGAATCCTTCTGGCTACTCGATATAAACTTCTTCCTCAAGTTCACCATTGAGAAATGATGTCTTTACATCCATCTGATGTAGTTTCCAACCCATGGAAGAAGCTAGTGAAATGATAGAATGGATTAAAATGTATCGGGATACTGGAGCAAATGTCTCATCGTATTCAACTCCCTCTACTTGTGAGAATCCTATGGCTACAAATCTAGCTTTGTATTTCTTGATGGTTTCATGAGTTGCATGCTTGATTTTATAAATCTATTTGGAAGTCACTACAGCCTTTCCCTCTAGTCTTAGAACAATATCCTATACATCATTTTTCAATATAGACCAATATTCTTCTGTCATGGCATCTTTCCATACCTGTTCACCTGAAGCTTCTCCATGACAAGAAGGCTCAAATTCAATGATGTGGTTCATGGTTGAAAGGTAGCTTGAGAATATCTTTGGTCTCTTGCTCTCTCTGGTTTTCCCTTGAGGTGTTATATGTCCCTCTGCTTCCTGTAGATTTTTATGGGCCCAAGCAGGCCTTTTATGTCCTACTGCAATATCTTTGGGCATGTCAATTGGAGCAACTAGATCGGTTGGAAGAACTGGATCATCTGAAATATTTTTTGTCTCCCTTTGAATTGTTGAAGGGGGAGAAGGCATTGTCTCACTATCAATTTCCATCTGAGATTATTTGGATATTTGGAAGGCTATCTCTTCTTCAAAAGTAACATCTCTTCTTATTCCAACCTGTCTCTGATAAGGAATGTAGATCCAATATGCCTTCTAGGATTCACTGTATCCTACAAATGTACCCTTTCTCCCTGAAGGGTATAGCTTGGATCTCTTCTCTTTGGGTACATGAAAATATACTAGGCACCCAAATATCATGAAGTGTCCAATCTCAGGCTTCACTCTAGTGAAGGCTTCTTCTGCAGTTATGTTCTTCAAGATTTGATGAGGACTCTTGTTCTGAACATACACTGTTGTCATGCATGCTTCTTCCCATAGATTCATAGGTAGACTCTAATCATGTATCGTAGCTTTGGTTTCTTCAATGATAGTTCTCTTCTTCCTCTCTACAACCCCATTTTGTTGAGGGTTGTAAGGAAATGTGAACTCCCTCTTGATCCCTACTTCAATATAGAGATTGCTGAAATCTTTGGAGGTGTATTCTCCTCCATTATCTGATCTTAGTACCTTGATATTTCTTCTGGTCAGGTTGTCAACCTGAGCTTTGAATTCTTGAAATTTTGCAAAGAATCCATCCTTGTTCTTCAGGAACTAAATCCATTTTTTCCGAGAGTGATCATATATGAAGAGTACATAGTAAAAGTACCCATTCAGAGATGCAACAATCATTGGCCCACACATATATGAATGTATCAAGTCCAATATTTCCTTGGATATATTGTCACTGCTCAATAAGGACCCTTGAACATTCTTGCCAAGAGAACAACCTTTGCAAACACCTTTATGTTGAATCTATATCTATGGAAGATGTGTTACCATTTTCCCTAGAGATAGGAGAGCTCTATAATGAATGTGAGAAAGTCTTCAATGCCATATCTCACTCAAGATGATAGTGTCATGTAACAGGGCCTGTATTGGTCTGATGGTTAATCTGTACAAGTTTCTTTCTTTAACACCAATTACCTTGGAATAATTTACATATGAGTCTTTGTGCCATGCAAGAACTCTTCCTTATGAAAAGGTAACCTTGTAGCCTTTGTCTTCCAAGGAAGAAATGGAGACAAGGTTCCTCTTCATTCCGGGTACATATAGTACTTAATTTAGTTGAAGCTGCATATCTGAATCTAGTTGGAAGGTAGAATTTCCAACCCCTTTCATAGTATATCTGGCATCGTCTCCAAGGAAAACATGTAGATGTGTCTCTTTCTCAAAAAAATGTGTTAGGTGATCTCTAAAATCGGTCATGTTCCTGGAGGCACCACTGTCAATTAACCAAGTATTATCATTAGTAGGGACCATACCTGAGAGTGTTGAGATGTTGATGTATTCATCTCCTTGAAGTCTTGGCTTCTAGGAACTGAGTTTGCTTGATCCACCAAGCTTGTATTCCATCATGATTATGCTGATCATATTTTTTAGATTCTTCACAAACCCTTGTCAACTAGGATAGAAAACCTGACAGCTAGGCTAGACTAGCACTTTTAGGTTTTTTTGGGATTATGACCACCAAAAATAATCCTTGAAATATAGGAGAACACTAGTGATCTGAAGATCTCCTTCAATGAGTTGCAAAAACCCTAATTATGAAATTTCTGTAGAAATTAGCGAAACCCTAGGGCCAAAAAATCAAAATGCTTGGAAATGAAATCTGAAGCTTGTTAGAGGTGCATTGAAGGAGGTCGTACACTCCTATGCACTTTTTGGCCCCAGCGTCCAAGTAAATGATAAAATATAGACAAGAACAACAACATGGCAGAAACGTCTCACTAGCGGACGCTCTTTATTCATACCAATGGTACATATTTATAGTACAATGGGTGATGCCACCTCATAGAGATATTTTCTCTAGATCCTAAAATCATGCATGATGACTGGGCTAGGCAATCTTAATTAAATCATTAGTCATCACTTGAGGATATATTACTAATATCCTAAATGAATAATACAAATATAGGTGACAATTTAGACTTAGTGATTGGTAAAGGTAAGCCATAGTCTAACAATCCCCCCCTCAATCATAAGTCCGATCAATAATACCAGCAATTAATCATAAACTGGTATCAATTCCAAGTCTTCATACTGAAACTCCTGTGTTGAGCCTCAATGAAGAACTGCCTAAAAAACCGCCAATCTGGATATTGAACTTGTTCATTTGAAATGAACTGGAAGAGAGATGAGATATGGAAGTGAATAGCTGCAATATCTAAACATTTCCCGATTACTTGACAATTTGATCATTTTGCCAAGTATTTGAGCTAGAAGAATCTGATGTCTTCTGCTAATTGGTGAACATGTAGTATCACCACTCTAATATCAGTGTATCACTGAAGTGCTCTCTGAATTTGTTGTTTGGGATGACCACTAACCAATTGATACCATGTATCTGATGATTTTTGGATAACCACTAACCAATATTGACACTTTTAGGTGTCTAACTACATCCCAATGTATAATGTGTATGATTCAATTGCAAGTCATTGAACCATAATCCTGCCAAATTCTGCCATCTCTGAAAAATCTCACTATGTAATCATGCGAGCCAGGATGCATGCAATTTGTTCACTTAATGTAAAATCCCATCTGATGAGAGTGAACCAAGAGAAGTGAATCAACTTCTAGTCTGACACATCCCTGAAAATTCCTGACAACTCAATCAAATGCCAAGTTGCAATGTAGAAGGATCCTCTTGTCCTCTGCTAGGTCAAATGACCTTCTATGTGAACCAAACGTCCACATCATTGCTCTCAAAATCAAAATTAACATCCAAATTATGTATGATGCAACTTAAACTTATTGAACCATAATTCTGCCAAAGTCTGTCATCTACAAACTGCAATTGCCCATTTGGGAAATTTCATGCCCATCTGGAATACTTGATGTTTGTTGTTGTCAAAACTTTATGTCTAACAACCATCTTCAATTCTATCATCAATTCCCCCATTTGTCAGTTGAAAGGAGAGACCACAAATGGTTTCGTGAACCATCGTCATTGGAATTTTGAACTCCCCCCCTTAAGGTGTATGAGAGTTTCCTCATTGTACTCCCCCCTTCTAGGCTCAAGAGAGTACCATACTTGTTCCATTTGAGTACAACACAAAGTGGGCATGTATAAAAAAACACATGTTATCTCATCCCGTGAGGGCCATGATCGAAAGATACACCATAAGGGGACCACTTATGTGAGGTACAAAAATGTTATGTGCTACAAGATTGGTCTTTACTCAAGATTCAATTCTTCGGTAAGACTTATATAATCTCTTGGTTGTTTATGACCACTACCAAGGATCAATCCACTCATAGTGAATCTTCAATCTTGCAGGTTTCTTTGGTGTTGAACATCTGTCTGAAGAATGGTTATTTTTTCCACAATGCTGGCAAGGATGGAGATCAAAACATTGATTCTCCTTATGACCAACTTGATTATAATGTTGACACTTATCATTCTGATGTTGAACTTGAACAGGTGAAGTTGAAGATTCTTGAAGGAATCCAACACTTTGGAACTTGATTGGTCTAGAATAATCAGGAATATGAAAGGTAACTTCCTTGTCATATCCAAGTCCTATTCTATTCTTATTGTAAATGATTTCTTCCCAAGGTCTGATGATGGCCTTGGAAAGAGTATTCTGAACCTGTTGCTTTGAAATCCGTGGAAGTGGATTTACTACATGTTGTTGTAGCATTGAAAGGTTTTCTTTACTGAAGTCAAAATAAAACTCTTGAAATGTAGGTTCATGAATAGATTCAACTTCGTCTGAATCTGATTTTGAATTTGTATCACTATGTTGTTCCTTCACTGACTGTTGATTAAAAACATCATCATTATCATCATAGAGAGGGTTGTGCTGAAAAAAAACTAGTTTAGAACACTTCACTCGCTGTTTATTTTTTAGATCAGTGAACTCATCATTCAATGGTTGGGATAGAGATTGAAGAATTTTAACTTTATCTTGCGTCACTTGCAAACAAGTTAGCACTGATTGAAGAGTTTATTTGTTCAATATCACTGTGTTGTCTTCAGTAGTATTTATTAGAGTGTTCAGTAACTCTAATAATTCGAGACTTTGAGCCATTTCAAAATACGAAAGGAGGTCTCCTTGTGCAGGTAGATCCTTATTACAATATGACTCAACATAAGAAGGCTTATCTGCAACTCGCTCACTTGAATCGCTTGCTTGAACTTCACACTCGCTTGATTTTGTTTCACTCTCGCTTGTACTTGCTCGCTTGAACTTTTCTTGCTTTCTTCCAAGAAGTTGAGAATGTTGGTTACCACCAAAAATGCATCCCAAAGACTTGATGTTTACAAATTATTTGAGTTTCAAGTACTCAACCTTGTTAATTTCGATTCAAAATGACAATGACTCTTGGGTGTCAGGCTCAACCGAGAATGCACCCGAAAAATTACAATAACTCAATTTGATTTGATTTCACTCTTACAAATAAACTATTGCAAGTAGCAAATGATATTCAATTTTGAATGCTTCATTAACTTGATTTTCCCTTTCAATGATTGATGTAGAATCATTGTCGAATGTTGATGTTGACAATTAAAATGCTTGAATGTTCTTCATGGCTACTTGATTGCTCATGCTTCAATGTATGTGCTTCACTGGAATTAATTGCGTGCTTACATTAACTTGCCATGTATTGTATTAAATGATCAGTAATTATGTCAAGACTAGACATAAATCATAATGCTCCATGAAAATATCACCATCACACACAATTACAAGTGCACCTATGATCCCCTTATTCAATTTCGGGCGGATCTAGGACACCAACCACAACAAAATAGACCTTCTTATTAATTTTGCAAGATTACAATGATATTTCCTTTTGAATAAGAAAATAGAAATAGATATTTTTGAAGAAAACTTTTCTTTCTTTATGGCTAATAAAGAGACATTAAAAAAGTCAAATGATTCAAAGTCATTACTAATACACATATTGTGTGATATCCACATAATTGTGTCCCAATCAACATAAGTGCTCCACTACACTTAATCCACTTTATTTCTTCATAAGCACTTGAAGAAATAAAAAATACATAATTTTCATTAAAAAAAAAAATTACTCTCTTAGTTCATGCAACTCTCGTTGAAATAAGACATTGTATACCTCCTTTCAAAAAGGCTATGGCTCGTCAATTAGAAGCATAAAGAGACTTTGATAGCCTCAACAACACCACATGGTAGCAACGTGAACAACCTGGCATTTCCACCTCATTACCTAACTTGGATTGCCCCATTAGCGACCACCCAAATAGGAATCCCTAATATGGTGTCATTCACAATTTTTGAGACCGCTTACAAATCGATTGACTTTGGAGAGATGGTATGTAACAATAATGACACGTAATAATGCAGTTGCATTGAAGTTCACTATGCTTCCAAAAGATTTGTTGCAAAAACTCATGCAAATTCACTGGATTGGATCATGTAACATAGAATGTTGTGCTCCGACAAGAGAGATATGTGTCTTCCTTTCTTGTTTCAACGCTACATGACATTGATCTCCAGATTTCAACCCGCAACTGCCTTCTCTCTATCTATAAAACTCAAGGTATGATTTCCATCAAAAGGATTGCAAGAATAATAATTGGGACTCGCCCTCTATATATGGCTGACGTTTGAATTCGTCCATGGATCATATTAAGTTATACACAACTTACTTGAGAGACCAAACAAAACAAATTTAAACATTGATCCGAATCAAATTTTCCACTGACAAGTTCACAACTAATTTGTTGGGTTGATCGCTTGATGTTGAGGGTTTGGGTAACAACATATTTCAAATCTGTATAATTCACAACCATAACCACCGATCCGTTGAGGTATAAAGATGTCTACAGATCCATGAGGAGGGCTCCTTCAATTGTTGATCTCAGACATAAGTTGATCGCTGACCTAAGAGAATGGGATGCAATAATTGCAGAAGGAAGATCCAAAGGTCATTTTTCCACAAAGTAGACATTATGGCTTTGAGCGTCGCCGTACAGATCTCAAAACCCCACGATCTGAAGAGGCAAATCTCTTGATGATCTTGTCTTCATTATTGCATATCCAATGAAGTGTAGATCTGATTTTATTTATTTATTTTTTGATGTAGGCAACTTTGCTACTCTCTCATGGATCACTACCATAGCTCTACACTCCTAGCAATTTTTTACAGGCAGATATGTATATTCGTTGGGAGAGAGCCAACGTAGGTTGTGGTAGTGTGTAGAAGGATCATCATGGAAATATTCAAGTCAATGAGTGCAACCACGATTTGGAAAACAGATTTTGGAGCATGCTAATATCTTGGGAGGCAAATCTAAGTCATCTCACGCATGCAATCAATACGACCATGATTTTTTTCTTCTATAATCCCGATCTTATAATTTCAAGGAGGCCAGAAATATCATGGAAGTAGTTGTCGAAAACTCTAATGTAGGCATTCAATTACTGCAAATCAGTTGGAGAGGTCAATTTCTTTGGATAGATCTCTGCATTTTTATGGATACACAACCGATTGGCGAGTTTACACAGGTGAAAAGCAAGTTTACACAAATAGAGCCCGATCTGTAACATCAAATAGAGCCCGAAAAATTGTCGATCCGCTACATGGAAATACAGATCATCAAAATAAATATGATACATCGATGGCCTTTCTAGAAGTTGAGTAGCTGATAACAAATCTCAAATCTCAAACCTCTTTCATCTATGATGTAGCTTGTGTGCTAATTGATCCTCTTTGTTTGCATGCTCTCGTTGCACCTCATCTTCCACGGTGAAACTACCAGACCCTTAAGACCATAAGAGCTTTGATACCAAGTGATAAAATATAGACAAGAACAACAACATGGCGGAAAAGGCTCACTAGTCGATGATATTTATTCATACCAATGGTACATATTTATAGTACAATGGGTGATGCCACCTCATAGAGATATTTTCTCTAGATCCTAAAATCATGCATGATGACTAGGCTAGAAAATCTTAACTAAATCATTAGTCATCACTTGAGGATATATTACTAATATCCTAAATGAATAATACAAATATAGGTGAAAATTTAGACTTAGTGATTGGTAAAGGTAAGATATAGGCTAACAATAAAAAGTGTTGAAACACCTCAGAAAGGTAGGTCGTACATAATTTCTGGAAACCCTAGGAGGGACATACGGTTTTGCAGAAGTGAGAGGATGTCTGGAATTTGCTTGTGCAATGGGTTCTTCAAGACATATGCTCTGAAACCATGTTGATTTTTCATTAAGCTAGGATCAAACATGAATTTCATTCCATTTTTTAGCATTTTACTTGAACCATAGACATTTACAGTTTCACCATTAACAATTTGTTGCAACAACCAAGATCACAAGAAGAAATACCATGCAAAAGTAAATAAGAAATATCCTGGGAAACCCTTCTCAACAAGGGAAGAAAATCCAACCAATCATTTGCTATATTCTTCAAGAGAAATACCTCCCATACCATAAACCTATCACACAAGAGGGTGATCAAAATACCCTAAAATACTAGCACCCAACATAGGTGCGCACTTTTCTCAAGAACAAGTACTTGCTGAAATTTCCAAACTCACACTTGTGTTATGATTCCTCAATGGGGAATTTACCTTTATTTATATTAGACTGATCATATAAAAATTAGTGTCTATTGGCACAATAGGGAAGACCACAATAAATCACAATATAATTAATAATTACCATATTAATTATCTTTTACATTAATTATCTTTTGCATTAATTATCTTTCACATTATGGTGGGGCTGACCTGTACCCTTTACATCACAAATAGTGTTACATGTAACTCTGACTCTTGGACAATATAATAAGGGATCTCATACACCCACTAGTGCTCAGCCACTAGGGGCACATAAATATGTTCTTAGCCACATGATGTCCACATCTCTATCTCACTGCGTCTCACAAGAGAATTGCACTCACTAGTTCTCAACCACTAGGATCATGTTCACTTGTGCTCGGCCATAGGAACATCCAACTCAATAGATGCCTTTCTCACTTCGTCTCACAGGAGAATTATCTGGAGTATCACATCATCTCAACTCTCTGCACAGAGGATACCAGTACATCCTTTCATCTGTGTTTCAGAGAGAATGACACACCCAACTCATAGGCTTCCTTACCCCACGCAGGGGCACACAACATTCCATCTCTGTCTTAGATAGGAACCACACACCCAACTCATGGGATTCCTCACCCCACAAAGTGGCACACAATGTTCCATCTCCGTCTCAAAGAGGAACCACACACCCATCTCATGGTCTCTCTCTCAGGTTGACTCACTCAGTTTGTGTCCTGGACGATGTCTCCCACAACTGTAATCATCAACACTTATCTATACTGGAGTTGTGTTTCATTCTCACATTATTGTACATGGTGTTGACTTCTATTATATTTGTATATATTAAGCATTTGTAACATAACATTTGGTATCAAAACATCGATTCTACAGTTTTTCTTCTCCATGTGAGTCATCTTATCATTTTCACTATAAATTTTTATGGGATGCTTCATAAAGAAAAACTTGGAGGTTACTTAGAATACATATGTAGGTACATGTGGTACAAATTTGAGCTTATCGGTTGTGAAACTTTTGGAGATATACCCTGTGGAAGATAGGGTTTTTGACTAGTCCTATAACTAGTCTCAAACAAGTGTTCTATGTAAAACAATCATATCTTCTTCAAAGAGGATACAAATTCTGTGAAACCAGTCACATTTGAAAGAGGGCGGTCCATAGTAATGTTTTTAGAATCAAGTATTAAATATTGGACACGTGGCATTCTGTACAAGTTCGCTCTCTAAAAAAGGAAAAAAAATAGCAAGGTTTGGGAAAGTACCATAACTTTCATTTGGCACATCAAATTTTGCTCAGACCTATGTAATTGTAGAGAATACATATCAAAGTACTACATGCTTAAATTTTAGACTCAAAAGGGCCGAAATTTCATAATTACATCGAAAGGAAGGTCATCCAGAAGGACAGACTCCAAATCAGGGTTTCAAAGGTATGTTCACTTAAAATTATCATAAATTTTGATTGGGATGTTTGATTGAGATGATTCAAAATCCGTTGGAAAGAAAAAACATAGAAGATTATAACTATTTTTTTATCAATATTCTTAGTATATTGAATATATAAGTTGAATTCTTGGGTTACACATCAATCAAGAATCAATGGAAATGCCTAAGTTTAACAGAGATGAAGCTAAAGATGAAATAAATCCCAGGGAATGGTTGAGGATGATAAAGAAAACTAATTTAAAACCTTTTACAACAAAAATTTTATTGACTACTAAAGCTTTCAAGTTGTGGGATAGCCTTGATAAAGGCACTAAACTCTCCCCCACATGGGAAAATTTTGAAAATCTCTTCTCAAATAAATGGATCAAGGATACAAAAAGGGAGGATATGTATAAAATTCAGGAGGAGTTAAAAGAAGCAAAAAAAGAGATCAAGAAGAAGGGTGATGAGATATCTAAGATACAAGACCTTAATGAAGCACTTGTTAAAGAATTTCAAAAATTGAAATAGGGAATGAGTAGTAAATAAAAGTGGGAAAAGGATGAGGCAAGGGAAGAATTGAAAAATAAAGATGAAGAAATATGTAGATTATGAAATCATAATAAAAAAATATTAAATGAGGTTAAGAGATTGAAATACTAAAATAAGAATTGTCAAAATCAAGAAAAAGAAAAGATATTAAATGAAGAATCTACCAAAATAATTGAAGGGGAAATTTGCAAGAAGGTTGAGGAATCCATAAATACTCATGGGGTAAAATTAGAAAAGAAATCTAGAATTGAAGAAGGGCATTAGAATTTGATAAATGGGGTGACATTGTAGCTTCAAAAGGAGAAAGAACACAAGATTCAAGAAGGTCAGTAGAAGATGAGGCAAGGGAAGAATTGGAAAACAAAGATGAATAAATATGTATATTATGAAACCATAATAAAAAAACTATTAGATGAGGTTAAGAGATTGAAATACAAAAAAAAACATTGCCAAAATAAAGAAAAAGAAAGGATATTAAATGAAGAATCAACTAAAATACTTAAAGGGAAAATTTGCAAGAAGGTTGAGGAATCCATAAATATTGATGGGGTAAAATTAGAAATGAAATCTAGAATTGAAGAAGGGCGTCATAATTTGATAAATGGGGTAACATTGTAGCTTCAAAAGGAGAAATAAGATAAGATTAAAAAATGTCACCAAAAGATACTTGAAGAAGTTGAACTTCATCTAGAGGATGTACATGCCAAATATGATGGTATTATCTCTGAGGCTAGAGTAATCAAAGACCAAACAAAGAGGATAGAGGATTCCATTGTCTCTGAAAAGAAGATATATGAAATGCATGTGCAGAGTGAAGTAAAACCGTCAAATGTGAAACCATATCGACACCCTCATTACCAAGAAATATTTCAAGGAAGACAAGAAGGTTGATATCAACATTTTCAAGGAAGAAGATGGAATACGTATCAATATTCATGGAACAAGGAATCACAAACACATTATTCAACATGATATTATCATGGACCAACATCTACTACAAATTGGAGAAGCTTCAACAACAATACATGTAATCAAAGGAAAACAAATGTATGCAACAACTAGTCACCAAGGATTACGACAAAAAAATATGATTTTGGATGGATGGATCATCATCAATGGAAAGAATAAGGTAGGAACATAAGAAAATCATATCACTTGGTTTAATCACACGTGAATCCTTTAATTGCAAAGCTTTGAGGACAAAGCTTTTTGAAGGAGGGTACTATGTTATGATCCAAGGGGGGCATATATAGATTTAAATGTATATGATATGACCCCAAGGGGGAGCATAGATGGGGATAAATGTACATGTAATGTGTAAATATATGTAATAGGGTTGTCCTAATAGTAAATGGGCTTCATGTTTAGGTGTGAATATGTATATATAGAGATCATGTATTCATTATTGAGGACATGTGAAATTTGATCTATGATTGTATTTGGTTATGGGAGGAGTTTCTCCTATTATTTAATGAGTTATTGTATAACTCATCTCTCTTATCTATATTGGAGTTGTACTCCACAATCACCTTGTTGCACATGGTGTGTACTTTTGTACTATTATGATATCTTAGGAATTTGGAACACACTTATTCACTTTTTATTTATGTAGGCTAGTAAATTTAATATTGTTGATGAATCACGATAAGAACACTTATGACACAGACCCCCGACCCTCAGGCCGAGATCCGCACAGGATCGTTCTAAATTCACCTCGAGTCGAGGCGGCTCCTTTGGTCCCCTGCTGGAACCTTCAACAAATCCACAGGTCCTTTTATGAAAACCCGCCCTGTACAACTTAACACCAGGCGCAAGCCTTACATCTCCATGCGACCACAACCTGGCCTTAGTGCAAGCGTCTTTCACAACTCGTGAATTCGTGAGTCGAAGACCCTTGACTCCTCTTTCTCCAAATGTTGATACCCAAGAATGCAATACGGGTATGGCTTCTCATTGTTAGTGCCTTATAAGCGACCGTTGGCTAGCGCCTAACTCTAGCACCCCTCGCAACTCGCAACTTCGCGAGTTGGAGTGTTGAGCCCTCGTGCTCCTCCTTTGTGAATCCCCGAGACGCGATAAGTCAAAAATGGGTTGACTCCTTCCCAGGCGATGTGTGTCCTCCACTTGTCACATGCGTCCACTTTTCTCTAGGCGCTTGTTGTTACGCCACCTGTCAACCATGCAGTCCCCACCTAATGGATGTATCACGTGTTCGCATGAGCCCTCGATGCTTGCACTTCATGACTTCGCAGTCGAAAAGAAACTCTTTCAACTCCCGAACCCCCGATACGCGATACCCCGTGGAGGTTCTGATCCAACGGTTCTCCCATGGCTTGGATCCAATGGTCTTCGCGAAACCAAGAATTTGGTCTGCCCTTCACGAACCCCGAATTCGTGAAATGATCCAACGACGTGGGTTGAAACAAGATCAACGGATCATATTGAATCACGATCAATGGTTCACATTGATCCTTGATATTAGGGTGGTGAGTTCATCCAACTCCTAACTTCCTTACATCTCCATTGGATCCTACGGTCCTCGCGATTTCGCAAGCTCTCCATGGAGAATTATGACCGCCTGATTCACTCCTCAATGACTTCTGCCAACGACTGAGTGTTCTCCCTCCTGGAATTAATTTCTATGAGACAGTTTCGATCTCCGTCTCCCTTTGAAAAATTCAAAGGTGTTATCCCTCCTAAGCTTTCACTTGCAAACTCAAGCCTCCAAAAGAGCCCTGCTCGCACTCCTTGCGACAACTTTCAAATAACCTCTGGTTATTTGAGTCTTCGACCCTGTGCACTCTTTGCAACAGTAGTCCTTCAACCTTCTCCTTAGTTGATAAGTTCTAAGGCTTCAACCAGCCTGCGCACACCTTGCACGGCCATGTGCTTCTCCTGCACTTCTGCTGGTATGAGAACAACGATATCTCTCCTGAGCTTTCTGAGATAAAACTTAGACCCTCGTCAACGCACACCTTACGGACGTTCACTGCACTCCTTGCAGGAATTCGCAGGAAGAGAAACAATTGAAACTCATTCTTCTTCTCTCTCAGACTTCATACATTCAACATGAAATCATACACACAACACAACATTGAAACAAATGCGTAACAGAGAAACAAATCACTGTAAGCATACCATTCAACTAATGTAAACAGTAAGCATCATAACACCATGAAAATTGAGTCAAAGATTTATATATTAACTCAAGTGTTCCTGTACATGGGTTCTTCTCTACAGCTCTCTAGCTTATGAATTCTGAATGATAATATTATTCATGTTACAATGATACAAGGGTGAGGGTGTCTATATCTATTTTCCCTCCTACGCTTCTAAACTGTCTAATCTATGAAATCAAATCTACCTACTTTCATTAAACAGACTTAAATGCCTATTACATTCGATGGATGAGAGAAATCGCTCAAGATCCATTCACAACTCCAAGATATAAATGTAAGTAAACTTCCCCTAGCTATTACATTAATATCCGCTCATTAATTTTTCAAAACATTTCAAAATATGCACTGGTGCTTTTCCAGCTGTCTTCCGCCTTTATGCTTGCTTGGCTGGTTGCGTACGATGCTCCTGCATCATATTCCCTTGCTTGAAAATTTTCATGAATTCCTGTTCATGAGCTCTTGCACGGTCTGTCCATGCCTATGAATTGTTGCTTCATCCTCCCAACTAGCATCTTCAACTGGATGTCCTTTCCACTTGAAAAAGTATTCAAAATACTCTTTTCTCCTGGTCTTCCTGCTAATCCTCTTATCAATTATGATTTCCATATGTGGATTTTCAGCTACATGCATTTTTTTTGTCCATTGAACCTCTTTCTGTTCCTCCTCTGCTCCTACTTCTTCAGCTCTGTAAGGGTACAAATCCGCAACATTGAATATCGATGAGATTCTGACCCCATCGGGTAATTCAATCTCATATGTGTTTGCCCCAAATTTCCTTATGACCTTGCACGGTCCAATCTTTTTCATCTTCAGTTTATTATACGTTCCCCTTGGGAACCTCTCCTTCCTCAGATGTGAAAGAATCAGATCACCAACTTCAAATTGAAGTTCTCTCCCGTGTTGATCTGCTCTCCGCTTGTATTCTTGACTTGAACTCTGAAATCGCTCCTTAACTCGGCTTTGAAGCTCCTTCATTCCTTATGCAAAGTCTTCTGAACTAGCACTCCTGAATTCATTTTGTTCTGAATCTTTCAATTCAGAAACTCCCCTTGGCTGCATTCCATATACAATCTGGAATGGACTCTGCCCTGTGCTTCTATTAGGTGAATCATTGTAAGTGAATTCTGCCTGTGGCAGAATGTGATCCCATTGACTGCGGTGTTTAGTCACTAAGCTTCTTAAAAAATCTCCCAAGCTCCTATTCACGACTTCTGTCTGTCCATCCATCTGAGGATGATACGCTGAGCTGAAAGAAAAAATTGTCCCCAACTTCTTCCATAAGGTCCTCCAAGAATGTCCCACGAATTTGGTATCTCGATCAGAAACGATACTCTTTGGCAAGCCGTGAATTCTGACGACTTCCTTGAAAAATAGGTTTGCAATATGAGTTGTGTCGCTAGTTTTCTAGCATGGTATGAAATGTGCCATATTTGAAAATCTGTCGACTACCACAAAGATCGAATCACATCCTCTTTGTGTCCTTGGCAGTCCCAATATGAAATCCATGCTCACTGCGTCCCACGGCCTTTCAGGTATGGGTAATGGTTGGTATAACCCTATGTTCTACCTTTTTCCCTTCGTGTGCTGACAAATTCTGCACCTATCCACAAAAATTTCTTCACATCCATCCTCATCCCTAGCCAAAAATATGAGTCATTGAACTTTGAGAACGTCTTGTCATGACCGAAATGTCTGGCCAATCCTCCACTGTGTTTTTCCTTCAGCAAATTCTCCCTCATGGAGCATTTTGGAATACATAGTTGATTTCCCCTAAACAATAATCCATCCTTGATCATGTATTCAGTCCATTGGCTTCTGTCTCTGAGAATTGGATTCTCAGATGCCTCATGTGCTTCTTTAAAATTTGGGTCATCCCTGTACATTTCTTTAAGGTTATCAAAACCCAAAGTCTTGACTCTAAATTCCTGCATAAGCAAACATTTCCTGCTCAAAGCATCAGCAACTTTGTTAGCAGTTCCAGAAATATGCTTAATCACAAAAGTAAAATTCTGCATGAATTCAACCCATTTAGCATGCTTTTGGTTCAACTTCTCCTATCGAGTCATGAATTGTAAAGCGTGATTATTGCTATACAAAACGAACTCCTTGGGAACCAAATAGTGCCTCCATTTCTTCAGTGCTTGTATGACTGCATAGAATTCCTTATCATATGTGGAGTACTTAATCTTTGCTTCATTCAATTTTTCACTGAAATACGTGATCGACCTGTCGTCTTGGCTCAAGACCACTCCAATTGTGAATCCACTCACATCACAGTTGACCTGGAATGTCTTGTTACAATCTGGAAAAACCAGAATTGGTTGCTTAGTGATCTTCTTCTTCAGCAGGTTGAAACTCTTCTCCGCTTCCTCCATCCAGTGAAAAGATTTATGTCTTTTCTTCACCGTATCCATCATCGGTGTACTAATCCCACTGAAGTTTCAGATGAATTTCCTGTAGAAGCTAGCCAAACCATGGAAGCTTCAAACTTCAAACACGCTCTTCGACAATGGCCAATTTTCAATCGCCTCTATCTTTTCCAGATCCATCTTCAAATCATTTGCAGAGTTAACAAAACCCAAATAAATGAGTTCTGTCATCATAAATGATGATTTCTTCATATTGATCAGCAATTTCTCTTGTTGTAATCTCCTCATTACTGCAACTAGATGCTTTAAGTGTTCTTCTTTCGTCTTGCTGAAAATTAATATATCGTCAAGATATACAATGACGAATTTCCCTATGAAATCCTTCGGGACTTCGTTCATCAACCTCATGAAAGTACTGGCTGCATTCGTTAAGCCAAATGGCATGACAAGCCATTCATGCAACTCCTCATTTTACTTGAATGTTGTCTTCCATTCATCACCTTCTCTCATTCGAATTTGATGATACCCGCTTTTCAAATCAATCTTTGAAAAAAATCTTGCTCCACTCAAGCAATCCGTCAAGTCGTCCATCCTTGGCAATGGAAACCTGTATCTGATGGTAATATTATTGATTTCCCTTGAGTATGTACACATTCTCCAGCCTCCATATTTCTTTGGGCTAAGCACTGTCGGAACAACGCATGGACTCAAGATTTCTCAAATCCATTAAGTCCTGGACCTGTCTCTTAACTTCTTCATTTTCCTGGGGCGTCAACCTATACGCAGCTTTGTTCGGTAAACTGGATCTAGGTATAAGATCGATATGATGGCTTATACTCCTGATAGGTGGCAACGAACAAGGTAGTTTGTCCATTACTATATCAACAAACTCTCCCAGCAACCCCTAGATTTCCTCTGGTAAATCATCTATCCTCGTACTGGTCAAAACAATTATGGGCTTCCTGACCACAATAAATTGTGTGTCTTCCTTCTTCTTAACCTCATTAAGAAGTTCCTTCCCACTCATGAGAAGTACAGTGTTTCTCATCTTTGTTTTCACTTCTTTATCCTTAATCGACAACAACATGTGAGTGCTACCATTTTTTCCCAGGGTGTATGTGTTCCTTCTCCCATCATGAACCACATTTCTATCATATTGCCATGGTCTACCCAACAATAGATGACAAACATCCATGGGAATGACATCACATAATATTTCATCTTTATATCCTCCTATTTTAAATTCAACTAAACACTGTTTAGTGACATTTACCTGATGTCCTTTTTGTAGCCACGAAACTCTGTATGGGCTTGGATGTACAACAGTCTCCAGCTCCATCTTTTCTACGATCTCCGTAGATACGAGATTGTGTATGCTACCGCTGTCCACTATGACTTTGCATACTCTATCCTTAGTTTTGCAAGTAGTCCTAAACAGACTGTTTCTTTGGGCTTGGTTCTTTGGCTCCTTCTCCGGCTTCAAGAGAACTTTCCTCATCATCAAAGATCTTCCGCCCTCAACGTCTTCTGCCTCAACATTCCGTCCTTGAGCTTCGGTAATGTGAGTTTCACCACCATCTTTCTTCTTATCTGGACACTCATAGGATTTATGTCCGATTTTTCCACAGATGAAGCATTTCACTTCATCTCCTCTGCCTCTTCCTTTGCAAGATACCAGATATAATAAATACACAGAACAGAAATAAAATGCTAGAAATGGCAGAATAACAGTAATATAACCAACATAATCTCCACAATAACACAGAATAATATAAGAACAACAACTGAAATAGCACTTTGATTCAGAAAGCAATGTTCATAGGCCTCTTCGAGGGGGCAACCTCCAGTCAAGCAACGCTCTGTTACAATAATCTCCAAGCTAGGGTTTTCATGCCCTCGACCCTTATTTATACTAAATATGTCTATCAAGTGAAGCATCTAGAGGAAGATGCTTCTAGAAGAGGAAACTTATATTAGGTCTTCTTACATCCGCCTTATTCTATTTTATTGAAAGGCCTTATTAATATTGACCTTTATTACATCCGAATATATTGATCTACCTATGTGTGGGTTAGGACCCTAACATGTCCACCCCCTTAAAAACAACCTT
>ML778753.1:374067-465074 GCA_009831015.1 Picea engelmannii
GCCTTGAGGGAAGTTTTCTTATATGGTTACAGTCGCAGAAACACCTCATCCCCTTCTGCAAATTGACGTTCAGAGTGACCTTGATCTGCTTGATGCTTCATGCGATTTTGTGCCATGACCAATTTCTCTTTAAGGGTACGAAGAATATCCTCTCGGACTGTAAGTGTTTGGTCAACTGCCTGGACCTTCTAGGTACTCAGTAAGTATGAGAGAACTGAAGGTGGCTTCTGTCCATATACTGCTTCAAAAGGAGTCATGCGAGTGGCTGTATGGTAGGAAGTGTTGTACCACCATTCGGCTAGGGGTAACCATTGAGCCCACTGGTGTTGTTTTTCAGAGGCAAAACACCTCAGATATGTTTCCAAACACTTGTTGACAACTTCCATTTGACCATCCGTCTGGGGATGATAAGCTGAGATGAGATGCAATTGGGTGCCTTGTAGCTTAAACAGTTCTTGCCAAAAATTTCTTGTGAAAGTTGGGTCACGATTAGAAACAATAGAGTGCGGCATGCCATGAATCTTGAAGACCTGGTCCATGAAAATTTGAGCCACCGTGGATGCAGTAAATGGGTGTTGAAGAGCGAAAAAATGAGCATACTTGGAAAGGCGATCCACAACCACAATTATGACTGATTCATTCCACGATTTGGGTAAGCCGGTAATAAAGTCCATAGAGATATCCTTCCAAATAGCAGGGGGAATCGGAAGCGGTTGTAGTGTGCCTGGAGATTTGATTGTTTCTCCCTTGTTGCATTGACACACCTCACATTCAACAACTAAATTATGGATGTCCCGTTTCATACCATCCCAGAAAAAAGAACGTTTGACCCTGTCATATGTTTTGGTGAACCTTGAGTGCCCTGCTGTGGGTGTAGCATGAAGCTCAGAAAGTACTGTGGATTTAAGATTTGATTGTTTACTTAAATACAAACGGCCTTTGTATCGAAGCTCATCCTGGAGCCAGGAGTACCCTAGGGGAGCCAGAGCCTTGGTCTGCAATTGCTGGATTAGATGCAAACTTTTGGGATCTTGAAGCCATTCCTGGTGCATAGCTTGGAGCCAATCAGGTACAATGAAGGAAAGAGAAAAAAGGTATCCTTCTTCTTCATATTTTCGGGCCAGTGCATCCACCACTACATTGTCTTTGCCCTTCTTGTAAATGATCTCATAATCATATCCAAAGAGCTTAGTCACCCATTTTTGTTTCTCTTGGGAGGAAATGCGTTGTTCCAGAAAGTACTTGAGGCTTTGATGGTCAGTCTTAATTTGGAAGCATTGCCCCAAGAGATAAGGGTGCCACAGATCAACGACATGCAGAATAGCCAACATTTCCTTTTCATAAATAGGTTGGCCCAGATTCCTTTCAGACAGTTGCTTTCTGGTGAAGGCCAAAGGTCGACCCTCTTGCATAAGTATAGCGTCGGTTCCTTTCCTTGAGGCATCACATTCCAACACAAAGGTCTTTGTGAAATCAGGAAGGGCCAGAACCAGAGTGGTGCAAATGGTCGTCTTCAAGGTTTGAAAAGCTTGAGCAACAGCTGGAGTCCAAGTGAAAGAGTTCTTTTTGAGGAGAGTAGTGAGAGGTGTTGCAATCTTTTCCGTAGTTCTTAACAAACTTGTGATAATACCCTGTTAGGCCCAAAAATCCATGCAAGCTTTTGAGAGTCTTTGGGTGCGACCACTCTTGCATAGCTTCAATATTTTTTGCATCCACCCTGACGCTATCCTTGCCCACTAGATGACCCAAGTATTCTACTTCTGAGGCACCAAAATCACATTTAGAATGTTTCAGGAAAAGTTGGTGCTGAGAGAGTAGATGGAGAACTTGATCCACATGAGTAAGATGGCCTGTCCAGGTTTTTCTATAGATGAGGATATCATCAAAGAAAACTAAGACAAAATGACGGAGAAAAGGGCAGAAGACATGATTCATGAGGCTTTGGAAGGTGGAGGGGGCATTACACAGGCCAAAGGGCATGACCAAAAACTTGTAGTGGCCCTCGTGAGGTCGAAAGGCCGTCTTAGGGATGTCTGCCTCTTTCATACGTATCTGGTGATAGCCTGTGCGAAGATCAAGTTTAGTAAAGAATTGGGCTCCACTCAATTCATCCAGGAAGTCATCAATGACAGGAATGGGAAATTTATCTTTAATGGTTAGTTTGTTGAGGGCATGAAAGTCAGGACACATTCTCCAAGAACCCTCTTTCTTTAGGACCATGACTACCAGAGAAGAGTAAGGGCTCGTACTAGGATGGATAACGCCTGCAGTAAGGAGTTCCTGGACCATTTTCCCAATTTCATTTTTTTGTGAAAAGGGGTGGCGATACAGACGAATATTGGGAGGAAGGCTTCCTGGTACAAGGGGAATGGAATGATCATGAACACCGTGGGAAGGAGGGAGTCCTTGGGGAGTGGAAAATACCATTTGATGTTTGGAAAGGAGAGCTTGGAGGTCTTGCAACACTGGGGGTGTCTCTGTTGCTTGTATGGCATGGAGTTGGGAAATGACACCAGAATGAACTTTTTTGAGCATCTTTTCCATGCGATGGGAACTAATGACCTCAGGTGAACCAGCAGTGAGGCCTTGGAATTTATATTGGTGGCCTTCCTGGTCAAATTGCATGGTTAATTCCTTAAAATCCATGAGAATGGGACCCAAGGTCCTTAGCCAGTTTGCACCCAACACAATGTCACAACTGCCCATGTCGATAGAAAACACATGGGATTTGAGGTGGTAGTCACCGATTTGGAGACGCACATTTTCACAGCACCCTCCACATTTCATGGAACCACCATTGGCAATCATAATTTGGAAATTGTTGACGGCATGGATGTAGCAATGGGTTTCTTGGGCAATGTGGCGATGAATAAAATTATGGGTACTTCCACTATCAACCAGAATGATGACCTTCCGATGCTTGATGTAACCAATTAAATTGAGGGTTTGGGGGGCGGAGAAGCTGGTGAGAGCATTGAGGGAAATGATCGGTTCTACTTTGGGAGGGTCAAAGGGAGGGGTTATGTCAGTGATTTCAGGTGACTCAGGCACAAGGGGAGTTTCAACATCCTCTTCTGAAATATCCTCAGAGATGGCCATAAAAAGATTTTGTTCCTTACATTTGCGGCTCGGGAAATATTTGTCATCACAATTATAACAAAGGCCTTTGAGTTAGCGTTCAACCATTTCAGCCCTGGTCAATTTTTGGATCTTTAATGGGGCAGAGGGAGTAGTGGGATTTATGGGTTTAGGGCGAGGGATAAAGGAAGGTTTACGGGTTTGAGAGGATACAACTTGTTGTGCTTATTTATCTTTTTTAGTAGCCTCCACCCAACTCGAAGGTCGGTCCATGAGGACATGGGCCCGAATCTCCTCCTTGAGGCCACTGATAAAACACTCTCGAAAGAAAGCATCAGTCATGCCCTCTGTTCGAAAATCCAGGCGCTCAAATGAAGCTATGAAGTCTTCGACTGTTCCTGATTGTTTCAATTTTGTCAAATGACCCAAATGGTTGGTGTCAGTGTCAAAGCGTTCATAAAGCTCAGTCACAAATTGGGTCCAAGCAATATACCCTTGACGGGAAGTTTTTCTCCATTGCCACCATTGCCAACGTTCTTGATCTAGATGGAGAACACCATACCGAAGTTTGGCCAAGTCATCTGTAATTCTGTATAAAGAGAAATAATGTTCCATTTGGGTGACCCAACCAGTGGGGTCTGAGCCATCAAATTTGGTTACATCCACCCGCGGAAGGCATATGTCACGTTGAAAGTGATGGGGCTGAAAGGTACGGGAATGGGAGGAATGTTCACCTTCAGTCTTTGGAGGTGCGTCAGGAAAAGGGTCATCAGTAGGGATCTTTAGTTTGGTGTAGAGTGATGCAAAGACATATTTAAGTTGGGCGGTCAGTTCTTGTTTGACTTCCTCCATTGAGGACTGCACAGATACATTTATGGTTGTATTGATGGATGTATCTCGGGAGGCAATAGTAGCACTGAGTTGTTTCACTTCTTTTTGGGTCTCGAGGAAACTAGATTGCAAGGTGTTTAAGCGAGACTCCAGTTCTTGGCTACGGGTATGGGCCATGAGGATGGGTGAACTGAAAAGGGGTGGGCAGGGTCAAATTTTTTTGCCGAAAAATGATATGGATGACTGTGATAAGGGCAAAGAGATCAATCCAATGGAATAGGTCTCAAATAATGGTGAAAAAATTTCCAGACTTTTTTTTAACACCTGCGGAGTTATACTCCGGTCTGAAGAATACTGCAGTGATGAAATCCCCAAATTCTTAACCAGAAAGAAATGTGTATTTACTTGGCAACCCGAACACAATTGTGTGGCAATAGATCTGGTCGGTTTTAATTTGTTTATGTTTCTGTCCCCCAAGGGTTAGGTATTCAAGGGTTCTACAGACAAGGGTTTGCCCTGTTCTATAGCTCTCTAATATATGTGCGAGGTCCAATAGTAGTACTCGGCCCAATATCTCAGGGCACTAACTAAAGAGGATAGACCGTACCCTTAGTCGTACTACTCGACTACCCAGGTACTAGAGAGTATCTTCCTGAGTGTTGTTCTCGGTGACACTATAGCAGTCTGGTAGCCGATAGGTTTATCTAAAGAGGGCTTCAGGAAATCTAGGCCTATCCATACATAGGTGTTGTCTGATGCGCTACCACTCGAAGGGGTACCAACATGGGTTACAAGGGTGGCCAATAAATGTGCGCTTAAGAACCACTTGTATTTCCTGCATGTATGAATCTCTCAACCGTGGGTTTATGCACGTAATGACAGATCTCTGTGGCTTAAAGATGCCAGAATACGTCTCTACCCTGGAAAAAAAATTCCCACAATTTCTGCCAAGGAAAGTGCTCTGATACCACTTGTAAGATACCAGATATAATAAATACGCAGAACAGAAATAAAATGCTAGAAATGGCAGAATAATAGTAATATAACCAACATAACCTCCACAATAACACATAATAATATAAGAACAACAACTGAAATAGTACTTTGATTCAGAAAGCAATGTTCACAGGCCTCTTCTAGGGGGCAACCTCCAGTCGAGCAACGCTCTATTACAATAATCTCCAAGCTAGGGTTTTCATACCCTCGACCCTTATTTATACTAAATATGTCTATCAAGAGAAGCATCTAGAGGAAGATCCTTCTAGAAGCGGAAACTTCTATTAGGTCTTCTTACATCTGCCTTATTCTATTTTATTGAAAGGCCTTATTAATATTGACCTTTATTACATCCGAATATATTGATCTACCTATGTGCGGGTTAGGACCCTAACATCCTCTGTCTCGAGGAAAAGTATTTCTATCATCATACTACCTTCCTTGTGAGCTTCCTCCTCTCTCAGGTTGAGGTTGAGGTTTCTTCCCCTCTTCTTTAGGTCTCTGAGTTCTGTCCTGGGCAATTGTCTTGCCTCTGACTTGACTTCTACCTCAGCCTCTTTGACATTTCTTTCGGCTCAACTTCTCTTCAACTTTCAGAGCCATCTGATAAGCATATTCCACATTTCGAATGGTCATCATGCCCATCTCATCTTGAATGTCATATCGCAGACCATTCATGTACCTGGAAACTTGTTCATCACCGCTTTCCCGATGACCTGCTCTGATGTTTATCCTGTAAAATTCTTCAGTGTATTCCTTCACTGACATCAACCTCTGTCTCAAATTCTGCATCCTCCGAAACAGAGTGATTTGATAATCCCTGGGTATAAATTTGGCTTTCATTTTTGCAACCATTCTATCCCAGCTTTTGATTTTCTGCTTTCCCTTGCAACGTCTGTCAGCCTGCAGTTCATCCCACCATAGTGCTGCATGCCCTTTAAGTCTAGTAATGACATGTTTGACTTTCTTATCTTCCTCGACATCCTCATAGTCAAAGTATTTGTCTAGAGCTCTTATCCAGTCTAGAAGTTCTTCAACATCCAAGTTTCCTTCATACACTAGAATGTCCATTTTTTCTCTAGCACCTATCGTTGCAACATCCCTGAATAGGCGTTCATCGACAGCATCTTCGACTGCAACTTCTTCTCCTTTGTTTCCATCTTCCATTTCACTTTTAGCCTCACTGATATCCCCAACGTCGACTGTGCGCCTTTGTGATGTCTCCATAGCATCAGGCCTGGCATGTAACTCATGCATTTTTCTTTCCACTATTGGATCAGGCATTGGCCTGTCTCTTCTTCTTGGTGGCATGGTTGTAAAATTTCTCCTCCTTTCTTTCTGCTACAGAAAGCAAAGAATTTGTTCTAGGCTCTGATACTACAACTAACGCAGACCCCCAATCCTCGGGCCGAGATCCGCACAGGATCGTTCTAAATTAACCTCGAGCCAAAGCGGCTCCTTTGGTCCCCTACTGGAACCTTCAACAAATCCATAGGTCCTTTTATGAAAACCCGCCCTGTGCAACTTAACACCAGGCGCGAGCCTTACATCTCCATGCGACCACAACCTGGCCTTAGCGTAGGCGTCTTTCGTAACTCACGAGTTCATGAGTCGAAGACCCTCAACTCCTCTTTCTCCAAACGTCGATACCCGAGAATGCGATATGGGTATGGCTCCTCATTGTTAGCGCCTTATAAGCGACCACTGGCTAGGGCCTAACTCTAGCACCCCTCGCAACTCACAACTTTGCGAGTTGGATTGTTGATCCCTCGTGCTCCTCCTTTGCGAATCCCTGAGACGTGATAAGTTAACAATAGGTTGACTCCTTCCTAGGCGACATGTGTCCTCCACCTGTCACCCGCATCCACTTTTCTCTGGGCGCTTGTTGTTACACCATCTGTCAACCACGCGGTCCCCACCTAACGGATGTGTCACGTGTTCATACGAGTCCTCAACGCTCGCACTTCACGACTTTGCAGTCGAAAAGAAACTCTTTCAACCCCCGAACCCCCGATATGCGATACCCCGCGGAGGTTCTGATCCAACGGTTCTCCTGTGGCTTGGATCCAACGGTCTGGATCTCCTTCCCTGCTTCTCGCAACTCGAAACTTTGCGAAACTAAGAATTTGGTCTTCCCTTCACGAACCCCGAATTCGTGAAATGATCCAACGACGTGGGTTGAAACGAGATCAACGACTCATATTGAACCACGATCAACGGTTCACGTTGATCCTTGATATTAGGGTGGTGAGTTCATCCAACTCCTAACCGCCTTACAGCTCCACTGGATCCTACGATCCTCGCGGTTTCGCGAGCTCTCCATAGAGAATTCTGACCGCCCAATTCACTCCTCAATGACTTCTACCAATGACTGAGTGTTCTCCCTCCTGAAATTAATTTCTATGTGATGGTTTTGATCTCCATCTCCCTTTGAACACTTCAAAGGTGTTATCCCTCCTGAGCTTTCACTTGCAAACTCAAGCCTCCAAAAGAGCCTTGCTTTCACTCCTTGCGGCAACTTTCAAATAACCTCTGGTTATTTGAGTCTTCGACCCTGTGCACTCTTTGCAACAGTAGTCCTTCAACCTTCACCTTAGTTGATAAGTTCTAAGGCTTCAACCAGCCTGCGCACACCTTGCACAACTCTGTGCTTCTCCTGCACTTTTGTTGGTATGAGAACAACGATATCTCTCCTGAGCTTTCTGAGATAAAACTCAGACCCTCGTCAATGCACACCTTGCGAACGTTCACTACACTCCTTGCAGGAATTCTCAGGAAGAGAAACAATTGAAACTCATTCTTCTTCTCTCTCAGACTTCATACATTCAACATGAAATCATACACACAACACAACATTGAAACAAATGTGTAACAGAGAAACAAATCACTGTAAGCATACCATTCAACTAATGTAAACAGTAAGCATCATAACACCATGAAAATTGAGTCAAAGCTTTATAT
The DNA here is from genome assembly GCA_009831015.1 of Picea engelmannii. Classification (NCBI taxonomy): domain Eukaryota; kingdom Viridiplantae; phylum Streptophyta; class Pinopsida; order Pinales; family Pinaceae; genus Picea; species Picea engelmannii. The sequence continues at coordinate 381,934 of ML778753.1, forward strand.
ATTAACTCAAGTGTTCCTGTACATGGGTTCTTCTCTACAACTCTCTGCTACAGCTCTCCAACTTATGAATTCTGAATGATAATATTATTCATGTTACAATGATACAAGGGGGAGGGTGTCTATATCCGTTTTCCCTCCTACGCTTCTAAACTGTCTAATCTATTAAATCAAATCTACCTACTTTCATTAAACAGACTTAAATGCCTATAACATTCGACGGATGAGAGCAATTGCTCAAGATCCATTCACAACTCCAATATATAAATGTAAGTACGCTTCCTCTAGCTATTACGTTAATATCCGCTCATTAATTTTTCAAAACATTTCAAAATATGTGTTAGTGCGTTTCCAGCTGTCTTCCGCCTTTATGCTTGGTTGGTTGGTTGTGTACGATGCTCCTGCATCAACTTATGATGTTATTATTGCTTTACATGTGATAGGTGTTGAGATTGTTATTATGTTCATGATGTTAGGTTATCTTAAGAGCCTATGGTATTTACTTATGATGTTATGTCATTCCATTTAATTATGTTAATAAAAGGTTATGTCTTTGATAAAGATGTGTTGAGATGATTATTATATTCATGATAATATGCTATGATGTTATGATAACATATGGTTCCATTTTTATATTTGATAAAGATACGTTGAGGTTGTTATCTTATGATAATATCTCATGATGTGATGACATGATGTAATTGCATGATTTTTTTTTATGATAATGTTTTTATGATGTCATGATGTGATGACATGTGGTACTTACATGTAGATTTATGATGAGATGTTTAATGATGACATGCATGACTATGTGGTTTCTTACGGTTCAATATATTGTGATGAAAATGATGTTGAGTTCTTATGATGACATGAGAGAGTTAACATGTGGATTCTTTCTTTGAGATGATGATATTATGATTATAACTAATGCATTGGTTGTATGTGGTGTGGTGGTGATTGTCAGGTCATCCATTAGTGGGCCAAGAGGGCCACTTTATTTGATGATCTCATGGGATCCCATACCTATGAGGGGGAATATTTACAAAGTAATACCATTTGGGTTGGGGACAACTCAATCAATGAGTCTATGCTAGTGGTTATTTTTCCTAGTAGGACCATATGGAAAAAGCCATAGTTTATGATATAGAGTTATGATGTCGAAGTCCTGAAGAATGACTGGATTTTTGTTCACTGGTGGTGTTGTGGGATTGAACTTCGATGTCTAGGGTTGTGTACTCGAAGGAGGATAAGGAGGGAGTTTGGTATAGCCTTTCAAGATGACTGGTGTATGAAAGTATTGATCCAAATGACTAGTGTATGTGAGTATTAATCCAGATCACTGATGTACTTGAGTATCGCTCCAAATTCCTGCTTTGGTAGATGAGGTTTGGTGCCTAGATCCCTGATAGATCAAGATGTCTTGGTTTGGTGCCACAGAGCCCTTATGGACAAGATAGGGTTTTGTGTTTAGAGATCTGATAGATTGAGAGGATTTATGCCTAGTTCCAAAAGTCGAGAAGAAAAGTTTGAGAGTACTTGTGCTTCCTCTATGGGGATTGGACTTTCAATGTCTGTTGTAGTCACTTAGGTGACTTTATGCTAGTTCATTAGAGGGTGTTGTGGATTATACAAGGAGAAAAAAAAAACTATAAGTACATAAATAATGTTAAGTTTGGGATGAAGTTCCTTGAAAGGGAAAGTATGTAATACCCATTATTAATTATAATAATAGTAATACAAAAATAGCAATAATAATAATAATATAATGGTAAATAGATAAATAGTTAAATAGAACAAGAATATAAAATAAAGAAATAAAAATAATTACACTCAATTAAGTTAAGTTAAGATAGGAAAATAATTACTTTATTATTAATAAAAGGGTAAAATAAGAGAAGATGAGTTATGGAGGACTTAATTAAGTTAAGTTAAGATAAGAAAAAAGGAAAGTTGCATGATGACAAGTGAAATCTATGCATGAGGTTTCTTTGCATGGATACAAAAGAAATACTCTATATATTATGAGGTGGAAAATGAAGGGAATCGTTTGTTTTCTAGTACAATTTGCGGATAGGCTTGAAGGTTGGCATAGTTGTTAATTGAAGGTTCGGGGGCTCTCGGTTGTGATGACTAAGGAGATTGGTTAGGAGGAAATTCATCCCCCACACTATTGTCGTGGCATGCTGGGTCAAATCTTGGAGCACAATAGATCGACATGTATAGTGTTATAAGTAAATCAAGGTCTTCGATGTTCAAATAAACCCCTTACCAATCTAATGTCATATGAATTATATAATTAATATTTCTTTATCTTACGAAATTTATTATTATAATTTATATATTTTTATATCCACTATATATGATTTTATGTATTAGAAATTTAATAATTAGGTATACCATTACACATTCCCTTCCCCCAAAGAGGGAAATGGTACTTTATATTAAAAGTGTATAATATGTTTATTTATTCTCACTAACCAACACTTCAATAATATATAAATAAAAGGTCGTGGATCCTTCCTATTTATTGGAAGAGTGGAGTATATTAAACATGTGACTATGGATTAGGTACACCCCTAAGCAAATTTCCCACTTGAGTGGTGAGTTTGGATTAGGTAAATGTGATGTTCTTTTATAATTACTAATGACAATCACGTACACCCCTAAGCAAATTTCCCACTTGAGTGGTGAGTTTGGATTAGGTAAATGTGATGTTTTTTATAATTACTAATGACAATCACAAATCACAGGGTTTGGTATTTTGATTGTTAAAATTTATTTATTTTTTAAATCGATTTATGTATGGTGACCTCACTTTCACTCCAAAGTAATACAATTTGTAAAGCTAATTGGTTTTTTCAAAGTACAAGTTGCATGTGGAGTTTATCTCTGTGTAGAATCTTAATGCCTTTTTGCAAAATGAGTTTATCTACGTGTAGAATATTTGAAGAAGTTGGATTAATGTAAAATATTGGTTGATTGTTGGTATGGAAATAGGTTCGTGAATGTCGCTCTTTCCAACAAGCCAACTCCACAACACACATTGAAGGTCCCTGTATTAGAAGACACTCATATTGGACAATTCGATGGAACAACACTCTCACATGGCTCTCAGAGCGGATCTGGAGGGGTGATTAAAACCACACAAAACACATATTACAAATGGACCTTCAACTGTGGCCCGAGCACCAATACCGGTGAAAAACTTTTGGGTGCCTGGGCCACACTATATTTGGCCTCCATACTTCATATTGAAGTCCTTCAGGTTCTTGGGGATTCCAGAACTATCATTGAGTGGTTGAACAACAGGGGAGACCTCCAAGCTATCTTGCTCCTGGCTTGGAAGGACATAATTAGAATGATTCAACCTACTTTCAAAAATCTCAAATACAACCACATTTATCGAGAGCACAACAAATCTGTTGATCAATTATCAAAGACAACGCTACAAAAAAAAAGTGGGAATCCTCTCTTACAACTTATGGATAGATGGACATGAGCCCCCCACCCCCCCCACCCCACCCCCCCCTCCCCCCTTTTCTTAACCCTTTTTTAAGATTAGTTTTTCAGTCTTTCTCAGCTGGCTTTCTCAATATGAAAGATGGAATTCTATCCACTGGTCATAGAAATACATAGTTATTTATGAAAATTATAGATCTGTCAGCACTCTTTTTGACTCCTAGCAACTCTCTCTTTTATTTACTTCTCGTCATATTTTTTCACATGATCTTCTATCATTTGCTAGCCGAAAGATCACTATAGATGAAAGACTTCCTTATCTTTCTCATTCCACTCTCAATAGACTCCTCATAGCAGCGAATGTAAAATTTCATTATGAAAACAAATTATATAAAATATAATTGAGCAATTTTCACGTTGGAAAAAATGTTCGCGAAAGTTTTTTGTTATTAGTTTCGGTTTAATTTTTAATATAATTTATATATTATTGTTTCAAAATTTTGAAATGACATGTAATTTAAAAAAAAAAATTAATTTTAAAAATAAAATCAATAAGACATTTTTTGAATAGTTTGGTGTAATAATTTGATATGTCATGCTTGTTGGTTAGAGTTTGTTGTTGATAGTAGATGTCCTACCTAGGGTTTGGATACATTAGAGAGTCTTAGCTTGTGATAAGTTTGAAGGACATCTTGTACTAGCTTGTGATAAGTTGTTAGTATGTAGTTGTAACTTCATTTGTTGTATGTATGAAGTGTACTTTGTTGTCCAAACTTTTTGTACTTGCATATTTAATTTCCAGGTTATGTTGTCATAGTTATTGAGTAGTTTCTAGTGCTAGTTATGTGTGTTGAATTAACATAATGGTGAGTAGATTTTATTAAGTGATTTGACAAGTAAATAGAAGCTAAGAGGGCATATTTATGGTTTTAACAAACCTATTGTTTATAAGTCATTTTTAGATCTATTATATGATGGGGATTGTGTCCTTAGGGATATAAATCTAGTTCCCTTGAATTACATTGTTTTAGTGTTTATTTTCTTGGTCTCCTTATGTATTTTCTTAGGTAGAAGTGAAATAGATAGTTTCCACACCATGATTTTTGTGGACATGGGTCATGCATTAATGAGCTACTCTATGAAAATAATCCTAAAAATGATATTTCAGAAATCAAGATTGTTAACAAAGTAGACACATAGATCAATCACTTCTTACAACATGGTCTACACAAATAATCCCAAAAATGATATCTCATATGTTGGACTATGGAATTCCCCCAATTGCTTAAAATAAAGAGTAAGGGGAGTTATAAATGAATATTTCATAAGGAACAATACTTGTTAAGGTTTTGCGGATGGGGTAGCAAACTAAGAGGACTTCACTATGACAAAAAACTACACAATCAAGTGCACTTTATCTAGAGGAGTCCTGGGATGGGTGACATCTTGGGAAGTCTCAATTACTAGGTGCAAGTATCAAAGGTGATGCTTGATTCCATGTGATTCATTTCACTAGTTTCAATCCCAATTATTCACCCTTGTGAGCATCACACAATGCAATGACTGGTAAGTGTACTATTCAATATCAAGAGAAATTTGGTCATTTTAACTAATGCTCATGGACATGGGTCATGCATCGATGGCATACTCTACATAGACAATTCAAAAAATTCTATCTCGTATGTTGGACTACATATATTGCTTAAAATAAAGAGTTAAGGAATCTCTAAATGAACAGTTCATAAGACACAATACTTGTTAAGGCTTTGCAAATGGGGTAGCAAACTAATTGACCTTGACTATGAGGAAAACTCCATAGTTAAATGTTCTTGTGCCAGAGAAGTCTTGGGATGGGTGACATCCCAGGAAGTCTTGGTTACTAAGTGCAAGCCCGAGAGGTGATGATTGATGCTATGTAATTCATTTCACTAGTTTTAATCCCACTTCTTCATTCTTATGAGAATCACCCAATACAATGAATGCTAAGTGGATTATTCAGTATCATGAGAAATTTGGTCATTCTAACTAGTTCACATGAACATAAGAATAACATGGGTCATATATTATTGACTTACTCTATACAAATAACCCCGAAAATGACATCTCAAACATCAACATTATTGATAGCGTAGACACATAAATCAATAACTTCTTACCACATGGAAATAATACACCAACATAACTAAATATCAAAAGAAATACAAATGTTCCAAATTCTATAATGTGCATTGTGGCTTTAACATGAGTGGATAATCCATGTCATATCATCTTTTATAAAAAAATTACTAAGTAATAGACCCTTTCATGATAGAATCAACTAAGTATTATAAGCATTTTAGTCTTGTAAATATTTTAGATATGGTAACCATGTAAATTCAAGGTTCTTTGTTTTCATGGTGCATAACTATTCTTAGGACCCAACTCACCTTTTAAAAAGATCATATAATATTTTGGGTTAGGGCAAGGTTCCTTGTTTTCATGGTGCATAACTATTCTTAGGACCCAACTCACCTTTTAAAAAGATCATATAATATTTTGGGTTAAGGGAAGGAAATAATATTTTAAATGTTATTCCACAGAGTGCACAAGTATTTAGATTTCCCTATATTTCCAAGCTCCTGCCATATGGAAACAATACACCAACATAACTAAATCTCAAAAGAAATACAAATGTTCCAAATTCTATAATGTGCATTGTGGCCTTAACATGAGTGGATACTCCATGTCATATCATCTTTTATAAAAAAAAATTACTAAGTAATAGACCCTCTCAAAAGTAATAGACCCTCTCAAGATAGAATCAACTCGGTATTATAAACATTTTAGGTATGGTATCCATGTAAATTCAAGGTTCCTTGTTTTCATGTTGCATAACTATTCTTAGGACCCAATGCACCTTTTAAAAGTATCATATAATATTTTGGGTTGGGTTAGTGGAAGAAAGAATATTTAAAATGTTATTTCATGGAGTGCACAAGTATTTAGATTTCCCTATATTTCCAAGCTCCCGCCACATGGAAACAATACACCAACATAACTAAATCTCAAAAGAAATACAAATGTTCCAAATTCTATAATGTGCATTGTGGCCTTAACATGAGTGGATAATCCATGTCATATCTTCTTTTATAAAAATGTCATATCATTTTTTATAAAAAATTACTAAGTAATAGACCCTCTCAAAAGTAATAGGCCCTCTCAAGATAGAATCAACTAAGTATTATAAACATTTTAGTCTTATAAACATTTTAGGTATGGTATCCATGTAAATTCAAGGTTCCATTTTTTATAAAAAATTACTAAGTAATAGACCCTCTCAAAAGTAATAGACCCTCTCAAGATAGAATCAACTAAGTATTATAAACATTTTAGTCTTATAAACATTTTAGGTATGGTATCCATGTAAATTCAAGGTTCCTTGTTTTCATGTTGCATACCTATTCTTAGGACCCAACTTACCTTTTAAAAAGATCATATAATATTTTGGGTTATAATATTTTGGGTTAGGGAAGGAAAGAATATTTTAAATGTTATTCCATGGAGTGTACAAGTATTTAGATTTTTCTATATTTGTAAGTAGGTTTGGAATTTGATGTCATAGGACATTTTTTTGGTTTTTAGATGTATTTGACATGTGGATACAAAATCCACACGTCAAAATTTATCGGTATAAAAAGTTTCAACCCGTCATAAATTCTAGGTACTTAGTTTACTATAGTGTGTCACCTACCTAGACTTCACACTGAAAAGGGGCTGGAAAAAGGTTTGTTGGAGGATTAAATATAACAATAAACAAAATTTAATTAGTTTCAGACTCCCAATCCTTGAAATTTAATTAGTCCATAGTCCTAGTTCACATAAAGTGTTAATAGTTAATTGAATATCCATTCACTGATAGACAATTTGACACTCATGAATTTGGGGTAAAACTAAAATGACGAGCATGAAAAACAAATGACTGTCATCAAAATTTTACTTGACAGGTAAGATAAATTTGAAATTGCAACCCTGTTTCCAAGCTCCTTCCACATGGTGTCATAGAACATAACCCCAACATACAATAGGATGGAGAGTTTCTTAACAATATTATATTTACACGTGTGTATGATGACATCAACAAAGCATGAATCATAAGTATATGTAGTGGGTATTGAGATTGCCATGTGGTACTAACACATTGGATACTTGCATGCTTTCCTTTTCAAAACCTTAGATAGTAAGGGTTTAACACAAAATGCTATGAAGTGTGCTTTATAAGACTCTTAGATCCATAATCACGAGATGATCCTAGAGTTTATGTTCTTTTTCACTTGTATAAGTTCCAGAACTCAACACTTTCTATAACCATAATTTAATAATATTCTAGGGTTTGTATGCAAAATGGATCTCAAATTTTGTGTTTCATGAACTATATAGGACTCTGAACCAATTCGTCATCGAATCTAATACTATTTTGTAGTCCTTTTAGGTCACTACTTCGAGAAAAATTAACTCATTATGTGTTATAATACATGCACATTCTTCACATAATTAATAAGGAACTAACAAGATTAATGAAATTTTGGATTCAATTCTTTGGGTGAATTCAAGACCTTGTGTGTTTTAGACTATACATCCTCTTCCAAAGACCTAGCCCCTAGATTTATTGAAATATCTATATTTTTTTATCTAGAAAAATAACCAAAACACAATAATAATAATAATGAAAAAACTTGAAAAATCACTTACTTCCCATAAATTTATCAAATATAATAATACTTACAAATTCACTCTACACCTATAATATTCTACACTTATAATATTGACAATTGATATAAAAACCATAATAACTTCAACTATTAAACTTATTAATACTAATCAATATCTAACTTCTATATCAATTATTCAAACATAACAACTAAACACATTCATTTCCAAAAAAATTAAAATAAAACTCAAAAAAATAAATAATATCATAATTACAATTATTCAATGTCCTAAAAAAAACATGCCAACTAATATTTATACAATTGTGTCAATAATCCAACTAATTCTTTAATACAACCAATTTAAATTAACATAAACTAGTTATTAAAAAGCATATAGCAATGGTGGGCCTCCTATCTTTGTGCAATGTATGCACAAACTAAGAGAAACATGTACCAATGGTGGGCCTCCTCCTGTCTTTGGGGGACTAATCCTCTTAGACATTCCCTTCCCAACATTCTCTTCCCCTGCTTTTATGATCATTGTATAAATTGTATGATCATTATGCTTTTATAGATAGTGGCCCCATATATTTATTTATTCCCACTCACCAACACTAAATATAATATATGCATTAAAGGACCTTGATCCATCATATTTAGAATTGAAGAAGAGTATATTAAACGTGTGACTAAACATTATGTCATTTAATGGATTAGGTACACCCCTGAGCAAATTGTCCACCTAGTGGTGAATGCAATATTTATCCATCTATATATAATAAGATATATAAGGTGTACTCGTATATGACACTATCTTTTAATTTATATTGCTATATTTAATTATTAAACATCTTGCAACTATAAAGAAACCACGGAATGATTACGTAGCAACTAGGTTTGAAATTTTGCATTATAAATATATATTAGCGAGGGAAAAGAACGAAACTAGGAATAGTAAGAGTTTGTTTAACAAAGACTAAGATACATTCAAAATATATAACTAAAATTGTTTGTAATAGTAGAGACTTTCGGAGTTTGAAAACGCACACCAAAAATTCATTGGTGTTCAAGAGTTTTCTATAAGGGTATAATTGAAATCCAACCAAAATGTTTAATTTTACTCAAATGTTGTGTTTCGCAATCGTACATAGTATTTTTCTTGAAATCTATATTTAGCAACTCCAACAACGCTAGGACTAGGTGTTTATTGGATAATTGAAATTACAAGATGATTCATCTATGTTTCTTAAGGATTTCCTGTAAGTAGTAGATTTCCAAGAAATAAAATTAAAATCATGTGGTGGCATTGCTATAAACCTCAAACCCAATGTTGGATAGTTTCTAGCTTTAAAATACCAATTACAGGATGATTCATCCAAGTTGCCTAAGGATTTTTTGTTTGAGTAATAGATTTCTGAGAAATAAATCAAAAGAATCATGTGGCATTGTTACATATCTCAACCTCAAACTCAATGTTTAATAGTTTCTAGTCTCATTTTTTAATGTTCAAAGGATAGTTCCCCAAAGTTGAATAAAGATGTTGTATTGAAGCAATGTTTCCTAGAGTTGAAAAGGTATAAAATGAGTGCAATGTTGCTAGGGAGAGAATGTTTCATTATTTTGCAACACTTATTTAGTAAAATAAATTGGAGTAAATAGTTCTATACACAAAGTAAATTTTTTGTTTGAATAATAGATTTCTGAGAAATAAATCAAAAGAATCATGTGGCATTGTTACATATCTCAACCTCAAACTCAATGTTTAATAGTTTCTAGTCTCATTTTTTAATGTTCAAAGGATAGTTCCCCAAAGTTGAATAAAGATGTTGTATTGAAGCAATGTTTCCTAGAGTTGAAAAGGTATAAAATGAGTGCAATGTTGCTAGGGAGAGAATGTTTCATTATTTTGAAACACTTATTTAGTAAAATAAATTGGAGTAAATAGTTCTATACACAAAAAGTAAATTTAATTCAAAGTTTTGTTYTTTTGGTTGTAGATATTTAGAAAAAAATTCAGAATTTGGAGATTTCCTTAAGAATACTTTTAATCAAAATTGCTTCTTTAATATAAATGTGCATGCAAGCTTGTGATATAAACATTTTAAGTGATGAATTTGGAAGCTTAAGTTTCATTAATTAGTTTAAACTAGAGACCTTATAACTTGTTGTAACTCTTGAGATGTTTTCGACTAGGAAACTATGCCAAGGTATACATTAATTTTGATTGATTTTTTCTTAAGTTAATATGTCTTAAAACATAGTGTTTTATTGATTCTCTTCAGGCCTTAATTGTTATTATCCAATACTTTAACAATCAGATTTTGAGGGCATCGTTTCAATGTTTCAATATATTAAATATTTTAAGAGATGAGAGAAGAAATAGGAAGAACAATAATGATGGTAAAATAATGTATCTCATGATAAATATCATTTTACTTCTCAATTAGAATAAATTATACAAAATATGTATCTGAACTAAGAATATAAATTGAACATAAATAAACAATTCATTTCTATTCAGAAAGGTATACAAATTAACCACAGGTCCTCTTAATACTCATAGTATGTCGAAGAAATCTATAGCTCAAATGATCCCTTTTGTAGTTGCAATAGTAGTAGTTGTACTAAATTATTACAATTTCAGTAACATACACATCCAAGAGTGAATTTATGAAAATGGAAACAACATAAGAGAGAGAAAGCACATGATATGAAACACAAAAATTTTGAATCACTCAAAACCTGCCAAAATTTTATTAAAGATCTGTCTTTCTTGGGCCCAAAAGGCTCTCTCCTTGAATTTGTATTCATTATTTTGTAATCAATGGTGATTTGTTTAATTCCCTAATCTTTTTGAATGTTGAGTTTTTTCTACAACTGTTTCTATACCTATCTCTTTAACATTTTTCTTGACATAGATTTCTTAGGAAAAACAACTATTTAAAATGTCTCTTCGAAAGAAATCTCAGTCAAGATCATGTTATTGATCAGGAACAAATTTTCAATTCTAACAGGGGCAAGCTATCTCTCCTTTTGCATGCATATTTAAATCTCTGTTAACACTTAATCAAATCTGATCATTATAGAATAGATAATCGTTTCTCATGATTTAAAATTATTCATTTTGTACTTTGATTGGCTATAATAAATAAATATTTCTTGATGTGTCATGAATGGAGATATATGTGTCATCATTTTAATATGATTAAAGATCTCCAATCATTCTATAATATTGATCTTCTATGAATGATAAGATCTTTGTATGACCTGACTTGATAATTAACTAGATCTTTTGTTGATGATAAAGACTTCAACTACTGGAATCTTGGTGAAACAATTATGCATGATTGCATCTAAAACATGACAACTCACATTTGGTTGTGAAGTGTACTTTTGATGATGTCAACATGTAGAAACAATTGCTAAACTAGACTTATCATACCCTTCATGTGCATAAACTTGGCCTTTCACATGCCTTCATTACTGATCTATCGTTATCACTTATCATAGCTTGGCGAACTCTTAGTCATCAAATCAAATCATATTTTAATTAATATGTGGAAAGCTTTGATTTGATGTTCCATGGTATACCTTGATTCAAAGGTGTCATGGGAATTTACTTTTCCTCCTGCTGACATCATCTGGGACACGTGTAATCTCTGTGTTGATTACGACGGGGTCTTGTGTGGTTGTATTAACCATAGGTGGGGGGGGCACAATTTACAGATGAGTGAACATCACAAGGCCTTTAAAATTGGTTAAGTTTCATGGCCCCCTCCCACTTGTTAACCGTCGAACATGCAGAGAGGTTGCGATAGAATGTGAGTCATTGATCAATATGTATGATCATGTGATCCTTCCTGTATTAAACATACACTTTATTAAATAAATAAATGATAAAACTATAATATAATTAAACTATAAAGAAATAAAACTTTAATAATAACTATATTAAAAATCAATCGAAACTAGGCACTATTAAAATATGAATAATAATTTACATTAAAATATATAATCTAAACTAATTTTATCAATAAAAAAACCTTATAAATCTAAAATATATAAAAATCCTATAAAATTTTATTCAAATATTATTTACAAAACATAAAAACTAAGAACTTAAAAATTTAGTAAAACTAAATACCTATTAAATTTAATTCTTTTTCTAAATATTATGAAAAATTTAGTTTATGTTACAACATCTGGCTCCATCTCGGATTGTGTCTCCCTACGAGGCACATATGCACTGCAGACCATGTGCATTTTATTGGGCTATGGAGTCCTTATTCTTAGTGAATTTCTCTTAAAAATAATCAATACAACCTTATCATTTGTGTAATTAATCTGTAATTAAAGAGACAAAATTACTACCAATTTTTAGAATTTAACATGTTTATATAGAATGAGACTAGAAAGGATAAAAAATGTTTTCACTCATCCAACTTTACTCTTGAATTATTCAAGGTAATATCGTTGAAATGTTGACCAATACTGAGAGTGGGGGGGGGGGGTCAATATTGCTTCTATTTTTAAAATTTTAGTCAGTTATTAATTAACAAATTAATTAATCATAACAATTGATTAATAAGAATGTATTGAATAACGGAATTTAAATATAACAATAAGAAGTACAAATTACAATTGTGTGAGAAACACCAATCTCTCTTCTTCTAAGCACCGACTCAAGGAGACACCAATCCCATGGTTTTAGAGCACCAACTCTAGGAAGAACCAACTCCCTTGTTTTAGAGCACCAACTCTAGGAAACACCAACTCCCTTCTGTGACAGGCTTTAACCTGCAGAGGACTGCAATCCTCCTGAGCTCCTCCCTACCACCCTCATTGCATAAAAATGTTTACAGTTTCTTTCTTGGACTCTTGTTGGCCCTTGACCAAGTTTTGGAGAACTTGGGTCACGTTTGACCGATTTTGGGACTTCATAGGCTAGTCGAAGACAGAGCACCAGGCAAAGTGGAGATCGTGGGATCTTTCCCCCTTTTTGCGGGCTTTTTGGGTTTAGGGTTTATGTAATGGGTATGGGATGTTGGCCCATGGGTTTACCCATGTTTAGGCCCATTTTGTAATGTATAAATAGATAGCTAGGCGATGTAATAAGGGGCCAATGTGCTAAGTGAGGTAGTAGTGAATGTTTGTGGATTAGTGCAGAGCTAGAGGCTTTGTGCATCCTATGTGTTAGGACTTGCAGAGATAAGTGCAAGTGATTGTAAGAAGCTTGTGTGCATATTGTAAGAAGGCTTTGTTCTTAAACCTATCTCGGGGAAGGAGGATCTGCCGAGGTGCACGCAGATCTCTTGTCCTATGCGAAGTAAGTTCTTGTGGCTCTGTGCTTGTATAAGATTGGAAGAATACAATAAAGAAGAGAAGAGTTGGTGGGTGTAGCCCCACACTAGGGTGAACCTCATATATCTTGTGTTGTGGTTGCTTTGTGCATTATAGTTGTTACGTTATTGATGTGATGTATTCTTAGTGCAATGATATATGTTAGATGCATTTAATATAATAGCTTAGTGCTTAGTAATGTGAATGAATGCTAGATCTGATATATTTCTATATGCTAAGTGCTTGGATGTATTAGATCTTGTTGAATACTACGTTGCTATGTAACTAGGGTTCCGACCTGCGATGTCAATAAGAGTTAAATACTAATGAATATTAACTGCTAAGTGCTCTATTAAGTGTTGTAATCATAGATCTATGTCCCAGTTAGGTTGTAGACACTTGAGTCCTACAACCACCCCTGCCTCTACCTCGGGTGAGACTTCATCTGCTTCGCAGGTGTTGTCGAAAGGGCTGGTAGTTAGGGTTTTGTTGGTACATTGTTGAAGCATTGAACCCTAGGTCTACCCCTATGCCAACAAATGGTTGTGTTGTTGGGACTTGAAACTGTGATTGCTGGGAACTGAAGAAACGAGAAATCTCTGTGCGTAGATATGTTGCTTCGGTGTGCAGTATTCTACTTGACTGCGAAGCTCTGTGCTAAGAAGGAATCAGATCTAAAGAAAAGACGTAAGATATTAAATCTTTGTACTCTGAGTAAGTGAAATTTTGTTTTTCAAAAGAATGGATCTAGGTATGTTTGATAGATTTTGTCTGGGTCTAAAAATTAGGGCATAACTGGAAGAAACAAGATTGGATATGAATAGATCTGATAAGAATAGTGAAAGATATGTTATTCCTATGCATAGAAAGAATGTTTGGACTAAAAAATGGATGTAGTATCCTAGAAATATTTTTTTGCAGGTTAGTTACTGAGATCCCAATGCACAGTACAGGAAAGGTTGGGGGTCATTTAAAAGAAAGAGAGGATTAACTCTTTGTTATAGTTGCAGAAGACCAGGAGATCTTGCTAAGGAATTCCTTGGTAGAGGTCCTATTTGTCTTTGTTGTAAATCTATGGACCATGAAGTTTTGGATTTCCCTAGAATGATTGCTAAAGTTGAAAATATGAATATGAGACAAAAAAACCATGAGACATGCCAAGAAACTAAGGATATAATAGAACCCCGGAAAGAATCGAAGATTGTATTATTGAAGATGAAAGAAACCCTAAACGATCATAGAGATATCAATTTATTAGAGATATTAAAAGAGAAGGAGCACATCGAAACAAGAATAGGAGACTTCGACATAAACTGTGTTCTAGATGAGGAAACACAGGTGAATATCATGACAGAAAGAACTTGGGAAATTTTGGGAAAACCTGATATGGTTCCTTCATTGGGAGAAATAGAATTATTTAGAGGAAAGTTGATAACCCTATGTGGAAGACTTACCCGGACATCTATGAGTGCTCATGGAACTTTGACAGAAGAATAATTTGAGATCGTTAAGTTTGTTGAGAACAACGCCCCATTTGTTATTTTGCTGGGAAAAACCTGGATTGAAAAAGATCATATACGAAGGAAATAAGAAGAGGAGGATATAGAACAGAAAAAGCAAGAAATAAGAGATTTCATGGCTGGGATAATAACGCACTTACTGGAAGAACAAGAGGACCAGTCAAAGCTACTAAGGACCAGAGATATGTACGTCGAAGTTGAAATAACACAGGAAGACTGGAAACACATGTCTATACAAGAGAGTAGAGCACCTATCCTAGAAAGAGAAGAAGTATTACCCTCGAACCCTATGAAAGACCCTCCATAGTGCAAAGTTACTATTCCAAGAGGAGATAAGAACAATAATGGAAAGAGGAAACCAATGACTCAGATTACAGGAAAGAAATCCAGAAATCTCAACAAGAAGAAAGTAAAGTTAGAAAAGTTACAGGAAGTTCCAAGGAGGACTTCACAGAAGGAAGGTTTGCAGAAATGGAACTTCGTCGGGATATTAGAAAAACATAAATTGGCACTTCACCACGACGAAGAAATATGACCGATGGAGGCATCTTGATCGTTATCCTGATGCCCCAGAATGGATAGAAATGCAATTATTGCCGAAATGTTCACCCTTGGACCGTTGGGACCACACCACAACAGATGAAATTTCATTGATTGAGGCGTTCCTGCCCATTGGAAGAGTTTGTTGCGACGTTGTCTATTTATCCCGTTGAGCATTGCACCGTGAATACTTTTGTCAATTATGATTACCTGAGCCCACAGAGAACTAGTTTCTTTCGCGCAATGATTATTGAGACCTCGCCATCCATTCTGTTACATTGAGTGTTGGTTCACTGACCTGAGATATCAAATCTCGAGTGTGCATGTCGGATGAAATTAGCGCAGTAGAAAAATTCGTTGAAGAGATCCTAATATACCTCATGGCTGAGAATGTGATGTCCGCAGAAATCCAAGCCTCGTCAACTAGAGGAATGAAATCTTCCCCGTCGAATGCTTGTGGATCTAGACTATCTCGAGCTGCGACAACGAAACAAAACAAACATCTTGATGACTTAGAGAATGCAAAGATCATCCCATCTATCCTTCCCGACTACATCCCACCTCTGGCTGGCGCGGTGAGTCGTGAAAATGTCCCGAGGGACTTTGAATACATAGTCATCACTACGTACCTCCCGAAGGGGATACACGTAGTCAGACCACAATTGGAGAGGATTTCGACATTGAAGATCAGAGACTATAACCTAGGAGACTGCAAGAACTATGGCATGCTCGCACCATACAAATATTTGACCAAGACAAAGGGGAAGAAGTCGAAGATCATCCCCCAGCCGTCGACCATAGACATCGCGAGGTCCACCATCTTGAACGTAATGAAGATACCCCACTTTTGAAGGCACCAAGAGGTTAACGCGTGAGTTAAAATCCTGTTGGCGTGCTTCCATGGTGGTTACCTATGGTTGGACAGGCATATCACAATCGATCCGACGTTGATCCATTGGATCATCGGATTAAGTTTGCAAGGACCAGAACCACAAGACTTTTATCCAGGGACGGTTGCAGATCACGCCCTGGTGTAGATAATCAAAGATACCTATGGCGATATGGAGAAGGGGAAGCAAGGATACAAGGTAGCCTCCATCCAAAATGGCATAGTGCGCCTAGCTTGCCAGTTGATCGTTGGTAATACAGTAAGGAAGAACAAACCCACACAGGTCACAGGGTTCGTTGTTGACCTCCCGAGCAAATGCATTGAAGGGATACAAATGAACTGGGCAAGCTACCTCGTCAACCAGTTAGAGAAATATTGTCGCGAAGCTTAGGATCAAGGCTATGAGTTCCATTTTAGTTGGTTGTTGATCCTCATCACCTTCATTGCTTGGGAGATTCCGGAAGGTGAAACCTTCCCTCAAATTGAGCCATCTGAACCCTTAGTTGTGAAGTTCACTACGCTCTGGTATTCGAGCAACATGGCTAAACAATGGAAGTCAAACGCGATGTTCCACACCTATTACCTGCAGTTGAAGAGGGCTATTGAGTCTTTCCCTCGTATGGCGTCAAACACCCTGGACTGGTTCAGGCCAATTATGAAGTTTTGTGTAGATGGACATTTTATTTATATCACTACGCGTGGACGTGAACATAAATAAGAGATTCAATCCTACTACAAGCTCACAGAGGAGGAACTAGAAGAAATAACTAAGGAATGGCCTGCAGAGATCCTTATACCAGTCGACCAGGTAGAACTGTCCGACCCCGACCTCATTGGAAGTCTTTTGGTTACTCGCAAAGAGTATGATGCACCCAGCAGTAGCAGGAAGAAAAATAAGGAATATGTACAGGAAATAAACATCGCATCAGAAGAGACTACATCAGATTCACTTAGCAGAGGAGGAGATGACGAAGTGGACAAAGAAGAGAAAGAAGGGGAAGAAGATAAGAAAAAGTAGGGTGAAGTAACACCACCTAGGAACCCCCTTGAAGAGGCAGAGATGTCCAAGTAAAGAAAGGTTTCCCTAACGAAACCTACATCATGGAAGAAGTCAAAAGCTAGTAAGCCCAAGCTACAAACTGTGCTCATGGTAGATGACATTGACCTCATCATCACCGATGTATCATATACATCAAAAGATATCTTACAGAACAATGAAGAAAAACAAGAATCCATGTATGATCGTATTAAAGCATCTCTTAAATGAATACAATAGGCTCTCCATTCAAGCCGCGCAGTGCCTACCGCGCCATTGTCAGAAGGGAACATAGAAGTAGGAGATGAGCCTGCCCAGCTACGCAGGATAGAAAATGCAACGGAGGATCGCCTTCATCATGTCTAGGAGGAAAAAGAACAGGACACAGAGGCCCCGAAGCAAGAAAAATAGGAAGCCATAGAACAATGTCGGGTTGCAAAGTAAGAAAAATATGACCTCTAGGCGAAGTTTACAGAGAATAGAGTGTAGATCCAGAGGGAGAAAGAAAATTTACTCGTAGAGAATATTGGAGTTAAAGAAGAAGTCACTAGAGCACTTCGTTCTATGACGGTATTAGAGCAGATGGAAGAAGACCTAGTAGAGAATCAATTAGGAAGGATTGTCAAAGCCATTCAACAACTCCAACAAAGAATAGAAAATTGGAATTACAGACAGTGCCAAGCACTCTCCAGGAAGTGCGATATCTAAGAGAAGAAACTGTGAGGAGCGCAGTTGAGAGAATCAAGGTATTAGCCTTGGAATGCAAACATCTCAGCATTCACGCGCAGACCTACGAGCTCCTTGCAGAGGAACCTGAGCTCAGGACACTTGAGTCATAGCTCCAGGAGGCAAAACAACAAGAAGAAACAATGAAAGCACAGTTAAAGCTACTGTCACCAGTCGAGAGGATGAAAAGAGCCCAGGAATAGCGCATGGTTCAGCAACAAGCCCATGCCATTCAGAGAAAGGTCATGGAAGTAACCCAACGACTCCAGCCATTGCAGGATAAAGCCTGCACACTTTTTGAGGAGATTGAAGGACAAGGTGCAAATCTAGAACAAGTAGTCACCTCAGTTGAACAACGATTGGAGGGAGCTATCACCGAGAAGGTCATTCAGGAGTTCGTCGAGCAGGAGGCTTTGGCTAAGCAGTAGGGCAAAAAAGCTTGATCCATATGAAGGCCTTCGAAGCAGAGTTACCCAGATCATAGTGACTAGGGATGAGTCACAGGTGAGTGTTGGGGGCTTGTTGGCCCTTGAACAAGTTTTGGAGAACTTGGGTCACGTTTGACCAATTTTGGGACTTCGACAGGCTGGTCGAATACAGAGCGCCAGGTGAAGTGGAGATCGTGGGATCTCACCTCCTTTTCGCAGGATTTTTGGGTTTAGGGTTTATGTAACAGCTATGGGATGTTGGCCCATATGTTTACCCATGTTTAGGACCATTTTGTAATGTATAAATAGATAGCTCGGTGATGCAAGAAGGGGCCAGTGTGCTAAGTGAATTAGTAGTGAATGTTTGTGGCTTAGTGTAGAGGTAGAGGCTTTGTGCATGCTATGTGTTAGGACTTGCAGATCTAAGTGCAAGTGATTGTAAGAAGCTTGTGTGCAGATTGTATGAAGGCTTTGTGCTTAAACCTAGCTCAAGGAAATAGGATCTAGCGAGGTGCGCACAAATCTCCTGTCCTATGCGAAGTAGGTTCTTGTGGCTCTGTGCTTTTAGAATATTGAAAGAAGACAATAAAGAAGAGAAGAGTTGGTGGACGTAGCCCCACACTGGGGTGAACCATGTATATCCTATGTTGTGGTTTCTTTGTGCATTATAGTTGTTATGTTATTGATGTGATGTATGCTTAGTGCAATGATATATGTTAGATGCATCTGATATAATAGCTTAGTGCTTAGTAATGTGACTGAATGCTAGATCTGATCTATTTCTATATGCTAAGTGCTTGGATGTATTAGATCTTGTTGAATACTGCGCTTCTCTATAACTAGCGTTCTGACCTGAGATGTGAGTAAGAGTTAAATACTGATGAATATTAACTGCTAAGTGCTCCGTTAGGTGTTGTAATCACAAATTTGTGTCCCAGATAGGTTGTAGACACTTGAGTCTTGCAACCACCCCTGCCTCTACCTCGGGTGAGACTTCATCTGCTTCGCAGGTGTTACCGAAAGGGTCGGTAGTTAGGGTTTTTTTGGTGCGTTGTTGAAGAATTGAACCTTGGGTCTACCCCTATGCCAACAAATGGTTCCGTTGTCGGGACCTGAAACTGTGATTGTTGAGAAATGAAGAAAAGAGAAATATATGTGCGTAGATCTGTTGCTTTGGTGCGTAGTATTCTACTTGACTGTGAAACTCTGTGCTAAGAAGGAATCAGATATGAAGAAAAGAGGTAAGATCTTAAAGCTTTGTGCTCTGAGAAAGGTGAGATAAGTGAAAATTTGTGTTTCAAAAGAATGGATCTAGGTATGTTTGATAGATTTTGTCCTAGTCTGAAAACAAGGGCACAACTTGAATAAACAAGATTGGATATGAATAGATATGATAAGAATAGTGAAAGATATGTTATTCCTATGCATAGAAAGAATGTTTGGACTATTAAATGGATGCAGGATCCTAGAAAGAATTTTTTGTAGGTTAGTTACTGTGATCCCAGTGCGCAGTACAAGAAAGGTTGGGGGTCATTTAAAATAAAGAGAGGATTAGCTCTTTGTTATAGTTGCAGAAGATCGAGACATCTTGCTAAGAAATTTCCTGGTAGAGGTCCTAGTTGTCTATGTTGTAAAGATATGGACCATGAAGTTTTGGATTGACCTAGAATGATTGATAAAGTTGAAAAGATGAATATGAGACAAGAAAACCATGAGACAGGCCAAGAAACTAAGGATATAATAGAACCCCAGAAAGAATCAGAGACTGTATTATTACAGATAAACAAAACCCTGAACGATCAAAGAGATATCAACTTATCAGATATATTAAAAGAGAAGGAGCGCATCAAAACAAGAATAGGAGACTTCGACATAGAGTGTGCTCTAGATGAGGAATCACAAGTGAATATCATGACAAAAAGAACGTGGGAAATTTTGGGAAAACTTGCTATGGTTCCTTCATTGGGAGGAATAGGATTATTTAGAGGAAAGTTGATAACCCTATGTGGAAGACTTACCCAGACATCTATGAGTTCTCATGGAACTTCGACAGAAGAATAATTTGAGATCGTTAAGTTTGTTGAGAACAACACCCCATTTTCTATTTTGATGGGAAAAACCTAGATTGAAAAAGATCAGATATGAAGGAAACAAGAAGAGGAGGATCTAGAACAGAAAAATCAAGAAATAAGGGATTTCATGGCTAGGAGAATAGCACACTTACTGGAAGAACAAGAGGACCATTTAAATCTACTAAGGACCAGAGATCTAGACGTCAAAGTTGAAACAACACAAGAAGAATGGAAACACTTGTATGTACAAAAAAGTAAAGTACCTAGCCCAAAAAGAGAAGAAGTATTACCCTCGAACCCTAGGAAAGACCCTCCATAGTGCGAAGTTACTATGCCAAGAGGAGATAAGAACAATAATGGAAAGAGGAAACCAATGACTCAGATTATAGGAAAGAAAGCCAGAAAGCTCAGCAAGAAGAAAGCAAAGTTAGAAAAGTTACATGAAGTTCCAAGGAGGACTTCACAGAAGGAAGGTTTGCAGAAATGGAACTTCATCAGGATATCAGAACAACGTAAATTGGCACTTCTCCACAATGAAGAAATATAACCGTTGGAGGTGTCCCGACCATTATCCCGACGTCCCAGAACAACTAGAAACACAGTTATTTCCGAAACGTTCGCCCTTGGACCGTTGGGATCACACCACAACGGATGAAATTGCATTGATTGAGGTGTTCCTGCCCATTGGAAGAGTCTGTTACGACGTTGTCTATTTATCCCATCGAGCATTGCACCATGAACACTTTTGATAATTGTGATTACTCGAGCCCACAGAGAACTAGTTTCTTTCGCGTAGTGATTATTGAGACCTCACCATCTGTTATGTTACATTGAGTGTTTGTTCACCGACTTGAGATATCAGATCTTGAGTGTGCATGTTGGACGAAATTAGCTCAGTAGAAAAATTTGTCGAAGAGATCCTAATAGAGCTCATGGCTGAGAAGGTGATGTCCGCAGGCATCCAAGCCTCGTCAACAAGAGGAGTGAAAGCATCCCTGTCGACTGCTTGTGGATCTAGACCATCCTGAGCTACGACAGAGAAATGAACCAAGAATCGTGATGACTTAGAGAATGCAAAGCTCATCCCATCTATCCTTCCCGACTACATGTCGCCTCTGGTTGGCGCAGTGAGTCATGATAGCGTCCCAAGGGACTTCGACTACACAGTCATCACTATGTACCTCCCGAAGGGGATACATGTAGTCAAACCGCAATTAGAGAGGATTTCAACGTTGAAGATCAACAACTATAACCTGGGAAACTGCAAGAACTATGGCATGCTCGCACCATACAAATATTTGACCAAGACAAAGGGGAATAAGTCGAAGATCATCCCCCATTCGTGGACCATGGACATCGCAAGGTCCACCATCCTGAACGTAATGAAGATACCCCGCTTTAGAAGGCACCAGGAGGGTAATGTATGTGTTAAACTCCTATTGTCGTGCTTCCATGGAGGTTACCTATGGTTGGACAGGTGTATCATAGTCGATACGACACTGATCCATCGGATCACCGGATTAAGCCAGACCCACAAGACTTTTATCTAGGGAAGGCTGCAGATTGTGCCCTGGTGCAGAGAATCAAAGATACCTATGGCGATGTGGAGAAGGGGAAGCGAGGCTACAAGGTAGCCTCCATCCAGAATGGCGCAGTGCGCCTAGCCTGCCATTTGATCACTGGTAAGATAGTAAGGAAGAATATACCCATGAAGGCCATGGGGTTCATTGTTGACCTCGCGGTCATATGCATTGAAGGGATACAAATGAACTGGGCGAGCTACCTTGTCAACCAGTTAGATAAAGACTATTCTGAAGCTCAGGATCAGGGCTATGAGTTTGGCTTCTGATCCTCATTGCCTTCATTGCTTGGGAGATGCCGGAAGGTGCGACCTTCCCTGAAATTAAGCCATCTGAACCCTTTGCTATGAAGTTTACTACGCTCTCATATTCGAGTGACATGGATAAACAATAGCAGTCAAATGCGGTGTTCCACACCTATTACCTGCAGTTGAAGAGGGATATTGAGTCTTTTTGTCGTATGACGTTGAACACCCTAGACAGGTTCAGGCCAATTATGAAGTTTCGTGCAGATAGAAATTTTATTTATATCACTGCGCGTGGAGATGAACATAAATAAGAGCTTCAATCCTACTACAAGCTCACAGAGGAGGACTTGGAAGAAATAACTAAGGAATGGTCTACAAAGCTCCTTATACCATTCGACCAGGCAGAACTATCCGACCCCGACCTCATTGGAAGTCCTATGGTTACTCACAAAGAGTATGATGCACCCAGTAGTAGGAGGAAGAAAAAGAAGGAAGATGTATAGAAAATAAACAGCACATCAGAAGAGACTGCATCAGATTCACCTAGCAAAGGAGGAGATGACGAAGTGGAAAAAGAAGAGAAAGAAGAGGAAGAAGATAAGAAGAAGCAGGGTTAAGTAACACCACATAGGAACCCCCTTGAAGAGGTAGAGACGTCCAAGAAAAGAAAGGTTTCACCAAAAAACTCTACATCGTGGAAGAATTCAAAATCTAGTAAGCCCAAGCTAAATATTGTGCTCACGGTAGATGACATTGACCTCATCATCACCGTCGTATCAGATACATCAGAAGATATCTTATAGCGCAATGAAGCAAAACAAGAATCCATGTATGATCTCATTGAAGAAGAGCTTAAAGGAATACAAGAGGCTCTCCATTCAAGTCATGCAGTGCCTACCGCGTCATTGTCAGCAGGGAACATAGAAGTAGGATATGAGCCTGCCCAACTATGCAGGATAGAAAATGCGATGGAGGCTCGCCTTCGTCGTGTCTAGGAGGAAAAGGAACAGGCCACAAAGGCCCTGAAGTAAGAAAAAGACGAAGCCATAGAACAACGTTGGGTTGTGCAGCAAGAAAAAGATGACCTCTAGGCAAAGTTTAAAGAGGATAGAGCGTAGATCCAAAGGGAGAAAGAAAATATGCTCACATAGCAGATTGGATTTAAAGAAGTAGTCACTAGAGCACTTCGCTCCTTGATGGGATTAGAGCAGATGGAAGAAGACCCAGTAGAGAATCAAGTAGGAAGGCTTTCTGAAGCCATTCAACAACTCCAACCAAGAATAGAAGAATTGGAATTACAGACAGTGCCAAGCACTCCACAAGAAGTGCGAGATCTAAGAGAAGAAACTGTGAGGAGCATAGTTGAGATAATCAAGGCATTAACCTTGGAATGCAAATAGCTCAGCATTCGAAGTACGCAGACCTACGAGCGCCTTGCAGAGGACCCTAAGCTCAGGACACTGGCGTCACAGCTCCAGGAGGAAAAACAACAAGCAACAATAGTGCGAGCGCAATTGAAGCTATTGTCATCAGTCGAGAGGATGAAAAGATCCCAGGAACATCGCATGTTTCAGCAATAGGCCCATGTCATTAAGAGAAAGGTCATGGAAGTAACCTAGCGAATCCATCCAGTGCAGGATGAAGCCTGCACACTTTTAGAGGAGATTGAAGGACAAGGTGCATAGATAGAACAAGTAATCACCTCAGTTGAACAGTGATTGGAAGGACCTGTCACCGAGAAGGTCATTTAGGAGTTCACTGAGCAGGAGGCTCTGGCTAAGCAGTAGGTCGAAGCATCTTGAGGCCTTCGAGGTAGAGTTACCCAAATCAGAGTGACTCGGGACAAGTCACAGGTGAGTGTTGGGGGCCTTTTTGACCTTGACCAAGTTTTGGATAACTTAGGTCACGTTTGAATGATTTTGGGACTTCGACAGGCTAGTCGAAGATAGAGTGCCAGGCGAAGTGGAGATTGTGGGATATCGCCCCCTTTTTGCGGGATTTTTGGGTTTAGGGTTTATGTAACGAGTATGGGATGTTGTCCCATTGGTTTACCCATGTTTAGGCCCATTTTGTGATGTATAAATAGATATCTAGGCGATGTAAGAAGGGGCCAGTGTGATAAGTGAAGTAGTAATGAATGTTTGTGTCTCAGTGCGGAGCTCAAGGCTTTGTGCTTAAACCTAACTCAGGGAAGGAGGATCTGGTGAGGTGCGCACAGATATCCTGTCCTATGCATATTAGATTCTTGTGGCTATGTGCTTGTAGAAGATTGAAAGAAGACAATAAAGAAGAGAACAGTTGGTGGACGTAGCCCCACACTGGGGTGAACCACGTATATCCTGTGTTGTGGTTGCTTTGTGCATTATAGTTGTTATGTTATTGATGTGATGCATGCTTAGTGCAATGATATATGTTATATGCATATGATATAATATTTTAGTTCTTAGTAATGTGAGTGAATGCTAGATATGATCTGTTTCTATATTCTAAGTGCTTGGATGTATTAGATCTTGTTGAATATTGGGTTGCTCTGTAACTAGGGTTCTGACTTGCGATGTGAATAAGAGTTAAATACTGATGAATATTAATTGCTAAGTTATCTATTAAGTGTTGTAATCACATATCTGTGTCCCAGCTAGGCTATAGACACTTGAGTCCTGCAACCACCCCTGCCTCTACCTTGGGTGAGACTTCATCTGCTTCGCAGGTGTTGCCGAAAGGGCCGGTAGTTAGGGTTTTGGTGGTGCGTTGTTGAAGCGTTGAACCCTGGGTCTGCCCCTGTGCCAACAACTCTTTTCCTACTTTTGATCTTCTGATGTATATTACAAAGACACTCTCCTTCCATTATACCTTTCTCTTTATATAATATTCCAACATGTATGAATTTGAAACATTGTGTCTCTTTGTATGAACCAATGCACCTCTTCATTTAATTTAATAATAATTATAACATTTTTTCATTAAAATTTTTCTCTTTAATTCAAAAGACTTCAAATCCATTGTAAGTTATTCGTGATTAATGGAATATCTGGGTGCTAAAAACTATTTATTGTTGTTGTAACAGTTCCTTGAACAAACCCCGATCGTGAGGTGTTAATTATCTTTACTCATATTTTTATCCTTTATGAGTCGATCTAAGTTATGGATTGACTCTTATTATTCTGGTCTCACACTTGCATATTGATCCAACGATCTATGATCAATATTCATTGTCCATTGTTGATCCATAGTATTTATGGTTTCATTGTTTGTCAACCTCAGCCATAAATAATTGTTCATCTACAGTTACTCTGGTGATATAGTATTTGTTGGATCATTGTTGATTAATATGTATGATCTGTAAACATGAGGCTTATGTCCTATTCATCTCAACAACATGAAATTCTTTGTTAAAACAATTATTATTTTGTTTGTTTATATGATGGGAAATTCGCGACCACTCAAGCCACAAGTCGAGTCATAAAATAAAATAGAGTCTACCACCTGAAAGTTGAAATGGAAAATGAGTCATCCAAACTACAAGTTGGGTCGAGGAAAAATAATTTGACCAAAGTTTAGTCATAAAATAAAATAGAGTTGACCACACAGAAGTCGAAATGGGAAAACTCAATTGGCCAAAATACAAGTCAGATCGAGGAAAAGTAAGTCGACTAAAGTCGAGTCAACCAAAAGTCAAGAAATGCAAGTCGAAGTCGAAGTCAAGGTAAGTTGAAGTCGAATGAAATGCAAGTCAAAGTCAGAGGCAATGCAGGTAGAAGTTATCAAATTCGAAGTCGGAGGCAATGTAGGTTGAATTTATCCAAGTTGAAGTAGAAGAGGTCTAATAGAGACTCTCATACCAAACCCTTTTACACATTTTATTTAGCACCAGATTTTGATCTTTCCCCTTTTCATTTAGATAGGAAAAATTTAGTATCCATAAGTAATCATTGTTTAGACAATCCATGCATTTGACAATATCATATTGCACTCTTTTGACATCAATGGAAACACCATGTCCAACAAATACAATCTTAAGTTTTAGTTGAGGAGTCAAATCTATAACTAGTGTTTTGTAACTCAAGGCTTTAAGATCCTAAAAGAAATTATTTTAAGGTTAGATCAAAGTTATTTTCGAGGAAACTATTTGAGTGAGTATTGAAATAATCATACTCATTGGTACTCTTCCTCATCCTTATGGTGTTGCTACATTGCCAAAAGGCGTCCATAGCATATTGTGTAGTCACCCTGATATCATAGGCCTTGCTTCACTTCCAGTGAGCATCCATAGCCCCAATGAAGATACCTACATTTCCCACTTGAATTTTCTTTCACCTTATCTTTAATTGCTTTGAAAATTTATAGGATATGGGGAGCAATCAATATGTTTTCACTTATAAGGGATGATGTATGTTCATCAAGGATGAGTTAGAAATACCTGAGTGATAAAGTATACTCTTAAAGTTTTTCATTTCCTTAGTCCCAACTCTAACATTCCAAAATATACCATTTCATTAGTAGGTATTGAGTAAACAACCATTTATACGTTTGACACTTGAGCCTATACCTGGAAAGAATAACCCAAAACATACATTTTCAACTTTTATGAGGAAATAAACAAAAGGTTCTCCTTTTTGGTTTGAAAGTAACCTGTCAAAATATTTATTAGCAGTTGAGACAATCTTTCCTATTAAGATTATGAATTTTGAGAAGATATGGCATCATCTGTTTTAAAGAGAAGATTTATTAAGTGATGTAATCTGCTATACTAAATCAAACAAAAGAGTGAATAGAATGTCCTAAGAAAACACTCTAGTTTTGTTTATTTAGGTCATTCTTAATTATTGATGAATATTCACAAATCATAGTTTATACCAAAACTTATT
This sequence comes from Picea engelmannii, assembly GCA_009831015.1. NCBI lineage: Eukaryota > Viridiplantae > Streptophyta > Pinopsida > Pinales > Pinaceae > Picea > Picea engelmannii. The sequence goes on from ML778753.1 coordinate 409,322, forward strand.
TCAAACTATTTAATTAGAAATCCTTTAAAAAATTAAATATTTAAAAGAAATGCTAAAGAAAACTGGTTACATACAATGAATGAAAAATAAAGCTTTAACATTGAATGAAATGTTTCAAGAACCTTCGATTCATAGGCAATTCCAAGAAACATCCTTCCATATTTTGAAGGGAGAATGAATTGTTTCCTTCAACTAAAACAATCTTGTAAGGTTCAAGCCACAAATGATCAAAATTTCCATGCGTGTCAGGATCTTCTCTCATACAATCCCATTTCACTACTAAGTCACTAGGAATAAACTTTCTTTGTTTTGCTCTCCTATAAAAAAATGGCTTTCATTTTTTCTTGATATTCTTGAAATTTGTCACTAACTTGCTCTTTGCTTTGTTGCACTTCAATCAACTGGTTCATTCTCCTGGTATTGTCATTAGGCTCTTCTTCACTGTCCCACAGTAATTTCATCATAGGAAAAACAATATTAATAGGGAGTGTAACCTCAATGCCATAAATTAATTGGAAAGGAGAGACACATGTGGATCTTTTAGTGTTGATTATGTTGGCCTAGAGTGAAAATTTTAAGTGATAATGCCAAGCCATTTTTTTATTAGTTAACATTTTCTTTACGACTCTCATCAAACTCTTGTTGGATGACTATGTTAATCTATTACCTTGTGGGTAATACGCAGTAGGATGTCCAAGAATAATATTATATTTTTGACAAAAATCTATCATTGCAAGTGATTTAAAATCTTGTGCATTGTCAGTTATGATTTTCCTAGGACATCCAAATCTAGCAAGGATATTTTCTTCAAGAAATTTGATCACAAATGCATTAGTAGCAAACTTGGTCGGAATTTCTTCCACCCATTTTGAAAAATAATATGTTGCAGTTAAGATCCATTTATGTTGAGAACTAGAAGAAAGATGAATTTCACCTATGAATTCTAAGCCCCATTACTAAAAAGGATCTTCAACTTGTATTGACACCAATGGCAAGGAAGGAATTTTTTGTTTACCTGCAAAAAATTGACATTATTTATGTTGGTTGTGGAGCCTGATTATCTTCTTGATTCAGAGGTCTTTGTTTTCATCTAGGTTTATACCCCATGAAGACTATACACACCTCCACGCTGGGGGGTTACAGGGGGGATTACCTCCCCTACGGGGTCTAGGGGGGCTCATCCCCCCAGTCGGGGAGTTCGGGGGTGAATCCCCCAAAGGAAAATTTTCCTTGTAAATGTATATTGTAATTTCATAGTAAATATGGACCGTTCATTATAAGGTTGCACAATAGAAGTTATGTTAGGGTTTTTTTCCCTAGAAGGAAACCCTCTTTTATGATTGAAATGTATTGTGTCTATGCATCATTGCAAATATTGTATTCTAAGAGATGATTCTATAAGAGAAAGAAGAGGAAGTTACAACAGGTGTGTTGTAGGTTGTATCCCTTCATTTGTTGGATAATAAAAAGGAAGGACTTGACAATTTCTTTGGTGCACGTAGCCCACACTGGGTGAACCACATATATTTGTGTCTCTATTGTATTGTGTATATTCTATGTTTTATTTCTGCAATTGTTTTTATTTTATTGCTCCGCAATCAAGTTTTTCTAACAACACTTTACAAGATCTTATCTTGGATTCACTTTTGAAAATACCTTTGACCAATAATATCCATCTCTCAAAATTTTGTATGTTGTGGCTCTCCAAGCATGATGTCCACCACATATTTCGTTTTGAAATTCATCTATGATTCCTTCAGTCTCTTCTTCAACAATAAAGTTTAACAAAATTCCCAAAGGGTCTTTCTAGTAAAGATTCTCATCTATTATGCAATACTTGATTGCTTGAATTTTGAGTGACCTAGCATGAGCCTAACTAAAATCATATGGGAATTCAAGAGTTTGCAAATAAAACACAATAATTTTGTACCAATGAGATGAATAAAACTTATATTGAACCTTAATTGAGGGTTGCTGCAAATCTATTTCCTCAAATTCTATTGAAGATTGCCCTGATATTTTTGTAACTTGATTTATTCCAAGAACTATGCAATTTGATTCATCTAGAAACTTTGCTAAATCTTGAATTTTAATCATCTTTATTGGTTTTATTTCAAGATCATACTCCTGGATTTTTTCTATCCATTTCCCTCTTTTTCTATCAGTATCAGGCTTATTTAATACTTATTTTATTGTGTTGCTAGGAACATATGCAATTATTATGGAATGAAGAACATAAACTCTGAAATACTTGAGAGTTTTAACCAATGCATAAGATTGTTTTTGTGTGATTTTATATTTAAGCTTATAATCTCTTAAACTTTTACTAAAGAATGAAATTGATTGTTCTTGATTATGTTCATTTCTTTGTAAAATGACTACAATAATTGTGTTATTAGAAGAAAAAGAAAAGATACATAATTCTTTTGAGCAATATGGGCTTATCAAGACTGGTGCTTCTCCCAAGGCTTTCTTGATATGGTCAAATGAATATATTTCCTCTAAAGACTATTTAACTTCATTATGCTTTTTAAGCATGTTTTTTAGATCCTTTACCACTTTAACAAAATTTGGAATGAATCTTCTCAAAAAAATTATATTTGCAAGAAAAGACTGAAACTCTTTCTTATTTCTTGGAAAATTGATGACCTTAATTGCTTCAACATGTTGAGGGTCAATTTTTACTCCTTCCTTTGAAACACTATGTCCAAGTAATTTACCTTCTTGCATAACAAAGTGATATTTTTTAGGATTAAGTGACAAACCATATATTTGAAATTTAATAAAAGTTTTCCTAAGATATTTTAAGTGATCATCATCTGATTTAGAGAAAATAGTTAGATCATCTAAATAAATCACAATGAATTTGTCCTTTTCTCCAACAAATGCTATATCCATCGCTCTCTGAAATGTTGCTTTTGCATTCATTATTCCAAAGGGAATTTTTTCATACATAAAATTTCTCCAAGGTGTAGTGAATGTGGTCGAATCTCTATCTTTTTCATGCACAACAATCTAGTTATAACCTGGAAACCCATCAATCATAGATATATGATTATCTTCCACTACTTTTTGCAATACATGATCCATTTTAGGAAGAGGATAATTATCTTTTAATGAAGATCTATTAAGGTTTATAAAGTCAACACAAAGTCTTATTTCACCATTCTTCTTTCTAACAAGTACCAAATTTGCAACCCATGAATAATATCTAAGAGGAACTATGGTTTTTTCATCTAACAATTTCTTCAGTTCTTTTTCAATGACTGGGAAGAGGAAACGATTCACCTGTCTTAATTTCTATTTGAATGGTTTAGATTCCACTTTAAGTGGAATTCTATGCTGAATAATGTTGGTGTCATAAGTCCTTAGATTTTCATATGACCATGCAAACACTTAATAAATTGTTTAAACAAATAAACATACATGGACTTCTAATCAATAGGTAGAAATTTTGAGAGTTTGTTATTACCTGGTTCTTGTTCAGATCCAATATTACAATCTTCCACTTCTTCAGTTTTAGGATGAACAATAGGTTTAACAACAACATCATCTTTATCTAATAGATTTTCCAGAGGCACCAATCCCTTTAGAATTTGATTATTTCTTAACACCATTTTATGGTAAAAATCACATTTTGTAATTTAGTATCAGAATGACTCTTATGATTAATTTTCTCATTATATTTGTCATCTTCTTGATCTATATGAGTTGTAGAATATTCATCAACCATTTCCAAAAACTTTTTAATTTGTTGATAATGTTCAAATACTTGCCAATGTTTGACATTGACAGGAATTTAAGGTATGTATTTCATTTCCATTTCATATTTAAGGTTTGGAACCTTAGGGGGTCTGAAAGTGTTTGTTTCTACTTCTAAAGAATAATTTTTTGGTTTTCATGTATTAGTATTGCATGGATATTGAAGGATTAAAATAAATTTTTAATTAGATCCCAAGAAAAATTCCTATAGGATCTCATCCACCCTTCTCTTCCATGCAGTCCCTCAGGCAGTCCCTCTCCATTCAGGGCTCCAGTGCAGTTGGTCCAGAATATCCATGCTGAGACTCTCAGGACTCACAACTATGATCAAAACTAGTCACAGGCCAAGCATCTCAGACATGTAGGCCTCATATCATGGTTGGACTACACCAATAATCTCTACAGCCAACAAAATCATGGTTGTTCTTCAGCAGTTCGTCTTCCTTTCCCAAGCCAAGACACCAAAATGAGGAAAGATGAGTGAATGAAGGAATGGACAGAGTGCAGACTCCGCAAGAGAGGATGAACAATTAACAAAATGGGTGAATGAACACGTGAGGTGACCAACAACAACACCAGAATGGGGACGAGAATGAGAGTAATTACCAATAGGAGGACGAACGAACCAACGAACCCCTTCCATAGACCAGGGATGGGTTTTATAATTTGTGGGGATCAAGAACATCTTGACCTTCCCCCAAGATCTCACGTAACCGATTTCCCCCCCATTACACAAAATGGGTAATATAAAATAAATAATCCCTTAGCCCCTCAAGCCCCCTCTATTGTGGAATCATAGCCCCCTATAACTCTAGTCCTTGTCCATCTAGTAGCCAACAATTTATGTAGTATTAATAATGATCAAAACATTACATTTCTTAGGCACACTTGCATTTTAATAATTGTTTGGGCACTATGACCTCTCAACAATGTAATAATACATTATTTAATATGGCGGCTCAAAAGGTAGGGCGTTACAGACCACATGTAAGAAGTTGACAGAACATACACCATTCATATTGGTGTATGGGAAGGAAGCAGTGGTGCCATTAGAATTTCTGGTACCCAGTGTGCACATAGAAGCAATCACAAACATGATAGAAAGAGGTGCAAAACAAGAAAGGTTAAATCAACTAATGGAAACGGAAGAGGACATAATTCTGGCAGGATTTCACCAGGAAATAAAAAAAGCAAGAGACAAAGCCTAGCATGATAGACATATTAAGAAAAAGAGTTTTAAGGAGGGAGATCTAGTCCTTCTCTATGATAGTAAATGTTTTCAACATCCTAGTAAATTTAGAATGCATTGGCTAGGGCCATATGAGGTAAATATTGTCACAAATGGGGGATCAGTACATCTAAAAGATTTGGGAGGTATAGAACTGAAAGGAATGATCAACGGGAGTCAACTGAAACTGTACAGGGATAATCGACCTCCTAACCCTTAGAAGTCACAACGCAGTAAGAAAGGCATGTATATAGTGTACTATAGCAGAGATTAGGACAAAAAAATGAGAAAAATAAATAAAAATGAGAAAAAGAAGAAAAGCATAAATACAAAAATAGAAAATGGAAGAAAAACACAAAAAGACACAGAAGTTGACTGAACCATGAGAAAGTGTGGAAAAACGTTGCGTGCAGTAACTACTGCCACAATATCAGGAGACAACACACAAGAAAAAATATAGTTGACACAAATTCACACAAAAAGTGAGAAACCAACACGACCAAGTCTATAAAAGGATGGAAAGCACACGTTTATTCCATACTTGGCGATTTTTGAGCACATAGCGAGAAACGAAGTGTGTTCCCTAGCTAACATTTTACGCAAATGAAGGAAAGTGGGTGAATTTGAGACAATATGACTCCACCAAAGTTCATTGCGCTAGGCCAGTACGTCTGGGTTACTCAACAGGGCCAAAGGACTAAGGAAAGAATGCAACAGCTCGAGAACGTGGTCGAGATGGAAGATGTTACCACCTCAGACACATAATCGATCAGCCCGACATGAGTTGAGGAAGATACATAGATATCACAACAAGGAGAAATAGGGAAGAGATCTGGGGCCCAGAATGGTATTCTGAACCCTAACCCTGAGACGCTTGCAAAACCCGATGAAAAAATTGGACCACGAAAGTCCCATGAACAAGAGGAAGTGTTGGTCAAAGATGCTACTGACCAACCGGAGTTTGAAAGGGAAGAAGAGGACGTAGACGCAATAAAGGCAGGCACATATGATGCGGGACATAAAATAAAGGCACCATATTCCATGGAGGTCACACTCCTCTATCTTCCAGATGCAATAATTATTGTAGATGACATGTTGGGAAAGGTACCTAAGCTTAGGTATGTCGACCATGATGTGCATGATGCAGATAAATTCCCAAAGTTGGTCGAGGATATTTATCTAATAAACATAGGGGAATTGGACCCATATGTAAACCCATATTGGAGCCCGCACAGTGGATAACAAGGCTCTATAACTCATGCATCATGAACCTGTTGGATATACCTCATTTTGGGTGCGGTAAGAATGTCAGACTTTGTGTTAAACAGCTAGTTGCCTGCATCCATGGAGGAATATTGTGGATGGATAATCCGGTTTAGATATATGTGGCATTGATTTCCAAGATCATAGGACTTCCAACAGTCGGTGCACATGCAAAAGAATATTTGGATAACAAGGAGGGTGAGAAATAAATCACAGAGTTGGTCAAAGCATAGTTTGGCACCAGTCGGGGCAATAGATGCATTGTCATCAAAGACATCAATGAAAACGCGACAAGGTTCTCAATCAATCTTATGGCTTGCAAAATTTTGAGGAAATTCTACAAATAGGAAGCGTAAGAAGGCGTTATTTCACTAGCCATGTAGTGTGCGAAAGGGTTCATGTTCAACTGGGCACCATACCTATTGAACTAGTCCTTGATAAACTATAGAGATGTGCAGGACAATGGGACTGAGTTCCATTACTCCTACCTGATTATTTTGATAGCATTGGCAGGATGGTAGGAGCCGAAATTCTCAGCATTCTTGGATAGGATGGGGAAATGTTATGCGGTCAGATACGAGTCCCTCTGGTAGGAAAAGGACAACAAAACACAATAGGAAAACAACACATTTTTTGTAATGTTTCTAGAAGAGATACAACATCGCAGAATGAATGTGTGGTGCATACCGATGGAAGTAGTGCAGGAGACAAAGGGAATAGCCAAGTTCAAGGCATCCAGGCATCATGTATGGATCCAATCAGCAAGGGATCCAAAGAAGGAATGGCTATAGATGTAGTATTGCATCACTACAAAGGAGGTGGACTGGATAATTAAATATTTTCTTGTGCAATGGCAGCTACCAGTAACAAAACCATCCACGAGGATAGGCACAGCGCAATCATCTAGGCCTAAGGACAAGGTTGAAGAAGGCTCTTCAGCGAAAACAAGTAGCTCGACTAGTAATAATAGAACGACTACAACGCGGAATCAACCAACTGGGAGCAGTGTAGTACCAAAATGGCCAAGGAGGATAGGGACAACAACAAGGACAAGAAGCTAGCTATAGACTGGGAAGAAGGATAATTCACAGGTCGGAGAAAGAACCCAGGGTACAACAAGCAGGGCGTATCCCTCAAAGACAGTAAGGAAGCCCGTGCATGAAAAAGAGGTGTGCAAGAAGAGGAAATATGGCATAAAGGACCCATACATAACCCTAGTAGAGGATGATCCAGAGCTAGTCATAGACAAGGTCCAAGACAACGGTGAAGAAGTGGTATGAATTATAGAGGTGAAGTGGGAAGAAATCATGGAAAATCTCCTAGAGGTCCATGAGAACATATAACAACTATGGATCCAAGTAGGATCACAGGCCACCACGTAGCAACAACAAAAGACACAACGGTCACCTACGCAACAAGAAGGAGAAGAGATGGTGCAATTCATAGTACAGGGTAGGGAGACATTTATGGTAATGCCTCAAATGATCATATTCAATCATGAGACTATGCAGAAACCCCTAGAGGATGTTGAACAAGTGGAAATGGTCATGGCACAAATACCTACCAAGGCACTATATGGACTCGTGATAGTGTCATCCAAGAAGTACAGTCCATGCCCCACACGGATCAAACAAACTTGGAGGTGGGTAGAGGAGTCATGGAAATGATTCAAATCACATGCGACCAACTAATTGTGGAGAAGGAGGAGGAGAAAGAATGCATAGATAAATTGGAATAGGGATTAACAACATTTTATGATTGCATCCTAGACAACACGCATGCACTGCAGAGAAGAGAAGAGGAGAATATCACCCTAATATCACAAACATTTGACCAATACAAGAAAGAGATTGAGGAGCTCAAGGAAAGGCTCAACCCTACGACTCCTCTCTAGGTCTGAGAACAAAGAGAACAACAATATGCACTCCAAATCATTGAGATGGAGAAATAAGCCAGGGAAATAGAGGATTTGTTCGAAAGAACAATGCAGTTATGGACAACGCTGGAAGAAGATGAGAAGGTCCAATAGTGGGACCAAGAAGAGGATGCAATCAACGTTTCCATACAAGAGATTAAACAAAGGCATAAAACAATGAGCATCACAGAGTGCTTGAAGGGCACTCAAGACATGAAGAAGCACAGATGATTGCACAGTTGGAGGGAGAGAAGATAGGTAGAGAAAAGGCACAAATAGAGAGTGAAACATTAATGCAGGAGGAGATAATCGTCCAGACAATAGAGGTGCTAACAAGCAAAGTTGCGTAGATGAGAGAAAAAGGAAAGGAACTAGCATAAAAGTTTCTTTGTTTCGATAGGGAAGTCCATGGAATGCGCACTACCGAAGTGGCTCGGGACGAGCCACATTTCACTGTTGGGGGTATGTTGGGCACAAGCCTAGTTTGAGTAAAGACCTAATTTTGGCAGGAAAGGCCTAATTTTGGAGAAGAACAACTAGCAGGAAAAGAATCACATGTGAGGAAAATCAATATGCAAGAGGAGTAGCATGCAAGGCGAGAAGGGAGGAAAACCTAACCATGTTAGGGTTAGGGTTTTTGATAAAGATTGTAATCGTTATAAGCCTGTAAAATAGTATAAATGATAACCTAGAAGGTCTAGGTCATGGGACTAGTATTTGTGGGTTCGATGATTGTAGCTCGGTTAAGTTGTTCAGTGGTTGTAAGTTCGTAATTGTTTATACTTGTAAAAGTTGTTGAGCTATATGAGAGTGGAGTGAGCCAGATTTTGAGGGTTAGATCATAGGCTGAGGATCTTGGTGTGATCTAGTCTACCTCGCAGAGGTTCCTTAACCTCACAATGCTTGTATGATGGAAGATGTAATGCGCGCAACACCATATTTTACAACAAACTAAATAAAAGAGCAGAGAAACCAAATATTTGTGGATGTATCCCAAGAGGTGGTGAACCATTGTAAAACATGTGTTATATGTGATGGTTATTGCATGTTTACATTATGTCAATGATCATATTATGAATGAATGGTTAAGATAGACATATTAGAATGTATGCATGGCCTAAAAGATGAATGAATCCTAGGAATAATTGAATGAATAAAATGAAGAATGCATGAAAAAGATAAATTACAATCCCAGATACCCATTCATTCCTATATTGAAATAACTTGAGAATTGCAGTCACCCATAAAGTTATCTCAGGTGAGACTGTGCAGTGCACTCTGTGTGTTGTGTTGCCTTCTGGTTTACCAGGAGGGTCGATAGTTTTAAAGGGTTTTGTTGGAAAATTGTTGAGATCCGAACCTGGGTCAAAAAAAGAAGTGGAATATGTATTTAACCCAACAACATGGCAGGGAAAGGGCTTCATTTATTTGGGTTATACAGGATAAAGGGGAAGAGAGTTGGGAAATCAGGATCCTTGTGTGGTTGGGAAAACCTTAGATCTTGTTATCCAACCATTGTGTGTTTTAGATTTGTCCTAGAACCCATCTCATTGTGGATTCATAGCCTTGGTTCGAGGGTGACACTATTGTTGAGAGTGAATGAATAGAAGTGTTTATGTTTGGGTGGAACGTCCTTGGTATGCAACCTGTTGGTGAATGGTAATTAATATAAGTGTTATCTATGTTTTCTTGGATGTTTCTATTCCATTGTGTATTTATTTATCTTTGATATGTAATTATGTGTGCATGATGGCTATTTATTGCTATGCATGGCATTTTAATCATTTCTGGATGGTGTAGCATGAATCTTGTTTATTTCATGTGTTCTTGTCATGCTTCTTTGTCAATTATTTGAATAGAAAATTCAAAATTAGTTCAAGAAGTGCATTCTTGAGGTAGCATGGCTAGCCTGTTGGTGGCTAGGGATGTTACATATTGGTATCATATCATATTGAAGGGAATTCTAGAAGGACATGAGAGAACATAATTTCTTGAAGGGAATCAATTAACTACTACAGGACATCATAAGTGTTTGGGGGAGTTTTCCTTTTTAATGATATTTTATATGGACAACATTAGAGTCGATATTTTTGAGGTTTAACACCATTCTTCATCCCTTGAAACCATGATTAATAGTTTCCCCAAGGCCATGGATTTCCTGTGATATATCGTTTAATCGATTTGGAGCTCGAAATCAATAGTTAAGCCTCTGGTAATTCCAGTGCACAGGATAATGTGCCATGTGTCTTGGATAGTCAAATTTCCAGCTCATATTTCCGAACAAGTCCATAGGACATGATGACATTAGCAGCCATGTATTGTTCCATATGTCAGGCCATGTCATTGTGCCACTTCAACATGGTTTCCAATCAGGTTACTAAGTGTCATGTCAGGTGGAATGCCACATTAGAACAATGTATCCTAAGTTCCAGCTGGACAACTTGTCTTATGTGTCTTTGAACCAGGGATAGATCCCATCCATTGGATTTGGGAGGCCAAGAGGTATTCATCATTGATATCTTGGAATAAAGCTCAAGAGGGATTCAATACACTAGAGAAATGAACCACTAGATGAATTGAGAATTGTTACAAAGGACTTGGAAAATATCGGGGTCCCAGTGCCTTGTGGGGATGAGGCACCTAGGGGTTGTGTGCTCCTGATTAAGCAAGGGTATCGCTTAGTTAGGGTATCAGGGATATAAACACTAGATAACTAGAAACTAGGGAAGTCTTAGGTGGTGTCAAGTGCAAGGGATCCTCTAGATCCTAGTGATCCGTATTTTATGAGAAAAAAAAATTGAATACAGATTATTTAAAAGATGCTTAACACATAATAACAAAGATACAAAAAAATGGTTTCTATTCAATAAGGAAATAAGATAAACCTATAAAATGCAGCGGAAAACAAACTTGTTGGAATGGTGGCGACTTATCTCTGAGAAGAGATGTGACGGTTCCGCTCATGATCCGGATTATTTTCGGCACGAAATGAGAACGGAGATATAATAAAGAAATGCACAGAGATATTGCATATATTCAATAATATAATAGAAATGTATCAGAGATGAAACCATAAACACAGATATATAGTAATACACGATTTATATTAATGAAATAAATGTAAAGAGACTGTAAAAATACAGAGTGAAAGACTCGCTAGAATGGTGGCAGCTTATCTCTGAGAAGAGATGTGACGGCTACTCGCATTCACAAGAAGATGATTACCATGAGGATCTGAAGGCCTTTTTACAATAAACAGAAATGATAAAAACCCTAGACATCCAAAAACCTAACCCTAGGAGATGAAGCACCAAAATTCATGTGGGCCCCATTTGGGTAAGTTAGTACATCAACTTCCCAGGGTCGTAACTTTTGCATACGATCTTCGTTTTAGGCGTATGATAGCCCATTGGAAATGTATCATCGAGGAGATTAATTTTGGAGGATCAATCATTCCTTTGGATATAATCAAGAATCACAATCCCGAAAAACCTTCATTTGGGCCCTCAAAATGGCCCCGGAAGTTAAAACTGTTAAAAATAGTAAATTGCCAAAATTGCCAGAAAAGGGTTTTGAACCAATTGGAAAAGGTGGGTGGCCACTGATATCCACCCGGATCAATCCTCCCTCATTAGGAAGCAATGGTATCCATTGCGTTGAGTTATCGGGGGAGAGGAAAAAGTGTTTGTTGAATCTTAATCTTGGTGAGCTGCTTGCCTTGTTGGAGATGTCAAGCTACTCGGTTTGTGGAAGGCTATCACGAGCATGTGGTTGGAAGGGTTGGACCTTTTTAACCAGTCTCGATACATGATATTATTTTGTGCAGAATGAATCTTTACACTTTGCTACAATATTGTCGACCTGCTTCTGTTGGATAGAAGGTGCTTGGGCCAAGGCTGTAGTGGTTCCAGTATCCTTTAGTTCACCTTTTGAACATATTGTGAAGAATATGAATTTTGTAGTATGAGATACTGCCTTGTGACACTTTTTAGGTGGAACAGTAGTTGGAACTACCTCTGGTATTCTATAGAGATGACCCCCCAGAGAAACAATGACATTGCGAGGTCGAGACTCATAAACAACATGACACTTCCACATATATGGTTGGCCGAAGAGAACATCATAGACATCCAGTGGGGAAACATCACATAATACCTCAACCTTGAAGGGTTGGATGTTGTATGGAAATCAACACTACTGGATGACACGAAGATCTCGTCCTTGGCGAAGCCACCCGATGTTGTATGGATGTGGGTGTTGGCCCTTGACCAAGTTTTGAAGAATACTTGGTCATAGTTGACCGTTTTTGGGACTTCAATAGCTTGCCAAAGATGGAGCACAACGCGAAGTGGAAATTAGGGAAAATAGACCTATTTTTGGGTCCCTTTAGGATTTGGGTTAATGTAACAGGAAAGGGATGTCGGCCCGTGGGTTCACCCACGTTTAGGCCCATTTTTGTAATATATAAATAGATGCTTATGCAAGGAAGAAGGAGAGAGTAGTACATCTATGTGATGTATAGATAAAGGCTTAGTGCTAGTAACTGGATTTGTGTGATCGGATGTATATTGCAAGTGCTTTGTGCATGATTGTTGAATCTCTGTGTTGTAATTGCTTGACTGAGATAATAAAGAAGAAGATCTTGTGGACGTAGCCCCAGGGTGGGGGTGAACCACGGTAACTGTGTGTATTGTGCTATGTGCTTTGACCTAATGTGTTTATATCCTTCTTGGCTAAGTTCTTGATGTGATTAAATAGATTTAGTTATGATTTGTGCTTCTGGGATAGGAATGAATGTTAGATCTGATATATAAGATGATTAGTGTCTTATCTGGTGAATCCAATCTATCTTTCTGTATCTAGGTGCTAAGTCTTCTTGAATCTAAATATATATTGCGATGCTCTGTGCTATCTATGAAGTGTTGTAAGGGTTGAATATTGATGGATGAACCATGCTAGATAATTGCTAAGTGCTATAATCACAGATCTGTGTCCTAGCTAAGGTTGCAGACATCTGAGTCCTGCAACCACCCATGCCTCTACCTCAGGTGAGACTTCATCTTCTTTGCAGGTGTTGCCAAAAGGGCCGGTAGTTAGAGTTTAGTCGGTGCGCTCTTGAGCATTGAACCTTGGTTCTGCCCCCATGCCAACAAATGGTTCCATTGTCGGGACCTGAAACTGTGATTGCTGGGAACTAAAGAAGAAAAATCTTTGTATGAAATAAGCTCTGTGTGTAGATCTGTTGCCCTAGTGCGCAGTATTCTACTTGAACTGCGAAGCTTTGTGCTGAGAAAGAAAGGTCATATCTGAAGGAAAGAGGTCAGATCTACAAGAAAAGAGGTTGATACTGAAGAAAAGAAGTGAGATCTGAACACTGTGTGCCCTAAGAAAGAAATTTCTACAGAAAAGAGGTAAGATCTGTAAGATCTAGCCTCTAGTAAAGGTAAGAATAAGTTCAAGCTTTAGATTTGAAAGCTTTGTACCCCGTTGGAAGCAAATAAGTGAAATTTTTTACTTCTAACGTATGGATTTAGGTATGCTTGATTGTCTCAGCTTAAAAACTAGAGAATTGTTAAATAAAAGAAAGTTTGATATGAATAGAAATAGTGAAAGATATGTTATACCTATGCATAGAAAGAGTTTTTGGAGTAACCAATGGATGCAAGACCCTAGAAATAAAATTTTGCAGGCTATCCCTTATTATCCTAGCACGCAGTACAAAAATATTTGGGGATCATTGAAGAGAAAGAGAGGATTAACTCTTTGCTACAATTGCAGAAGACCAGGACATATTTCTAAGGAATGCCCTGGGAGAAACCCTAGTTGCCTCTATTGTAGAGATATGGACCATGAAGTATTGGATTGCCCTAAAATGATTGCTAGACTTGAAAAGATGAATATGGAACAAGCAAACTCTGAAGGAGATCAAGAGACTAAAATTATAGAAGAACCCAAGAAAGAATCAGAGATCATGTTACTGAAAATAAAAGAAACCCTAGATGACCATAAGGATGTTAGTTTGTCAGAGATATTCAAAGAAAAGGAGAAAATTGAAGTAAGAATAGGAGACTTCAACATTGACTGTGCTCTGGATGAGGGAACACCAATGAGCATTATGATAGAAAGAACTTGGGAAACCCTAGGAAGGCCTTCTCTGGTCCCTTCACTAGGAACCATCGGATTTTTTAAAGGAAAAATGGTAACCCTATGTGGCAGAATTACCCAGATAGCTATGAGTACCCATGGAACTTAGACAGAGGAAGAATTCAAAGTTATCAAATTTATTGAGGACCATGCCCCATTTCCAGCTTTGTTATGAAGGATCTGGATTGAAAAAGACCAGATTCGGAGAATAGAAGAAAAGGATGCTCTAGAATAGAAGAAGCAAGAACTCATGGAATTTATGTCTAGAAGGATCTCCTACTTGATGAAAGAACGGACAGATCTAAGCCATTGAACACCAAGGACTTGGGTATAGAAGTTATAAGAGAATTAGAGGAACCAAAGAAGATAGAAATACCTAATCCATATGATGAAGGAGTATTACCTTTGGATCTGAAAAAAGAACCTAAGCAGCGTGAACTGACTATCTCAAGAGAAGATAAGAATGAGAATGGAAAAAGGATGAGCGAGACGAAGCTTACTGGGAAAAAGGCTAGGAAGCTAAGTAAGAAGAGGGCCAAAATCGAAAAGTTACAAAAGACTCCAAAAGAAACTTTGCAGAAGGAAAAATCACAGGAATCAAGCTTCGCTGGGATATCAGAACAACGACCTATGGCACTTCGCCATGGCACAGAAATATAGTCGTTGGAAGCCAATATAACCACTTGACTTTCGCTCTGAACGGATCAAAACGCCTTTATGGCTCACCACTAGACCATTAGACTATGCCATATGGACATAACATCAGTTAAATGCAGCCTCTTATCTATTGCAAGTCGACCGTTGCTAAGTTTCCCTACTTAGTTCGTCACACCATGCATCGAAAATACTTTTTCTAAATGAGAATTTGAGCCTGAAACTTGAGATTACTTAACCCTGTGATTATTGCCTTGTTCCCATACTGTTCATTGTAGTCTCTGAATTCATTTTCACACCTGATCTAGTGGACCCAAGCTTGTATGTCGGATGAGCTCAGCGTTGTTCAGAAAGTAATTGAAGAAGTTTTGATTGAATTAATAGCTGAGAGAGTCATGTCAGAAAGAAGGATGTCTGCAGGTGTGCAAACATCATCAACAGGAGGAGTCCAAGATTCTCCCTCCACTGCTCGCGGAGCAGGACCTTCCAAAACCACGACCGAGACAAGAACAAAGTACAAAGATGATATTGCAAATGCCAAGCTGATCCCACGCATTCTGTCAGTTTACATACCACCTTTGAGCGACAAGATTAACCGCGAAATTGTACCCAGAGACTTTGAGTACACCTTGATCACCGCGTATCTTCCGAAAGGGGTGCGCGCAATATGTGCTGACCAGGATAAGCTTGCAACGTTGAAATTTAATGATTTTAACCTTGGATATCGCAAAACTTACAGCATGTTAGCTCCACACAAGTACTTAACCAAGACCAAAGGCATAAATCCTAAGATTGTCCCACAGTCCTGGACCCAAAACCTCGCGCAGTCCACACTTCTCAATGTCATGAAGATCCCTCACTTCGGCAGACACCAAGAAGTCAACACATGTGTCAAGTTGTTGTTGTCTTGCTACCATAGCGAATACTTTTGGTTGGACCGCCGCATCACTATGGATCCGACTCTGATCAATCAGATCACAGGGCTTAGCATGCAAGGCCCTGACCCAAAGGACTTTTACCCAGGAAAGACCTCAGACCGAGCACTAGCACAACGAATAAAAGAAACTTATGGCGATGTAGAGAAGGGTACGCGAGGCTACAAGGTAGCCTCTATCCAGAGTGGCGCAATGCGCCTTGCCTGTTAGCTGATCGCAGGCAAGTTAGTTTGTAAGAACATACCAACACAGGTGACTGGCTTTGTAGTTGACCTCGCAGGGAAGTGCGTCAAGGGACTACAGATGAATTGGGCATAGTATCTTGTAAACCAGTTAGAGATAGATTGCAGAGGAGTGCAAGACCAAGGGTATGAGTTCCACTTTAGTTGGTTTCTCATACTCATCGCTTTCATCACTTGGGAACTACCAGAGGGAGCCACTTTTCCGGAGATCGAACCTTTCGAACCACTAGCCACGAAGTTTTGTACGTTGTGGTGCTACAACAACATGAACAAGAAGTGGCAGTCCAATGTTGTCTTCCACACATATTTCAACCAACTTAAGAATGAAATTCAGTTTACACCACGAATCACCCCAAACGTACTTCATAGGTTTAGACCTTTGATGAAATTCAGTGCGGACTACCACTTCACCTATATTATAGCACGCGGTGATGAGCATAAACAAAATCTCCAATCCTACTACAAGCTGATAGAAGATGACTTGGAGAAGATTACCAAGGAATGGTCGATGAACCTCCTTGTTGCAGTGGACCCCACAGACATGTCCAACGAGGAAAGCCTTGAAGCTATGTCGGATACACCTAGGCCAATCAAGACTAAGAAGGATGACGAAGTTGAAGATATCCCTAGCACGTCCACGAATACTACTTCGATCTCACCTGCATAGGGAGGTGATGGTGATGAGCTAGGCAACACAGAAGTTGAGCAAAAAAGAGGCGAGGTTACTCCACCTAGAGAGGAGGAGGATCCCTCCATGAAAAGAAAGATTACACCACCAAAACCTTCCTCTCGAAAGAAAGCTAAGGCCACCTGGACCATGCTTAAAACTACCCTTACCCCAGATGACTTCGACTTCTTAATTGTTSTGTTGAATGATATTTCACTAGAGATTGCATAAAAGAAAGAAGCAAAGTAGGAGGAGATATTCARCCAAATCAAGGGAGAACTCCAAGAAGTGCAGCAGGCACTCCAGTCCAGCCGAKCAGTTTCTACAGTGCCCTTGATAAGCGGAACATCAGGAATAGGCGATGAGCCCACTCATCTACACCAGATCGTTGATCAAGTTGAAGCTCWCCTTTGACAAGCTCAAGAAGACACAGCACAAGCCACCCAGGCTTTGATGCAAGCACATAAAGCACTTCTAGAACAATGGAGTGAGGTAGAATGGGAAAATATTTCCCTGAAAGTGAAGTGGGGCGAGGAAAAGGCACARTTKCTAGCAGAGMAACTTGAAGTACAKGAAAGGGTTCACAAAGCACTTCACTTTGTGACCCAACTGGAAGAAGTGAAGATGGAAGACCATCTCCCACAGCAGGTGACCCAATTGGAAGAAGTAATCCATCAACTCCAACAACGCATCATATATCTGGAGCTCCACACCATGCCTAAGACCCCCCAAGAAATAAGATATCTAAGAGAGGCCACTACTCGAAGTGCAGTTGGCCGATTAAAAACCTTTTCCCTGGAATGCAAGCAGTTGAGTGCTAGAAGCGCCTAGACTTATGAAACCCTTGCAGAGAATCCAGAATTGTAGACATTAGAGGCACAACTCCAAGAAGCAAAGAAACATGCAGACACGCTACAGGCACAGATAAAGACTTAGACCCCAGTCGAAATAATGAAGAGGTTCACAAAACAATGCACAACCCAACAACAGGTACATACGCTGCAAAGTAAAGTGATGGAAGTTTCCCAACAACTTCAACCAATCCAAGAAAAGGCATGTCAGATGTTCGTTGAACTTGAAAGCTAGGGATATGAAATCAAACAGGTTGTCATCACTGCAAAACAACGCCTAGAAGGACCGCTCAATGACACAGTCATCCAGGAATTCACTGAGCAAGAGGTTTTCGCAGTGCAGTAGGTCGAAGCAGCTCGATCCAAGCTCGAGGAATTTGAGGCAGAATTGATCAAACTAGAGTGACTCGGGACGAGTCATAGGTGAGTGTTGGGGGCCTGTTGGCCCTTGACCAAGTTTTGAAGAATACTTGGTCATAGTTGACCGTTTTTGGGACTTCAATAGCTTGCCAAAGATGGAGCACAACGCGAAGTGGAAATTAGGGAAAATAGACCTATTTTTGGGTCCCTTTAGGGTTTGGGTTAATGTAACGGGAAAGGGATGTCGGCCCGTGGGTTCACCCACGTTTAGGCCCATTTTTGTAATCTATAAATAGATGCTTAGGCAAGGAAGAAGGAGAGAGTAGTACATCTATGTGATTTATAGATTAAGGCTTAGTGCTAGTAACTGGATCTGTGTGATCGAATGTATATTGCAAGTGCTTTGTGCATGATTGTAAGGAGATTGAAAAGCTAAGTGCAATTTGTTGTAGTATTGTGCAGAAGTGCAAGGAAGAAGGATCTAGCGAGCTGCACAGATCTTTTGTCCTGTGCGAAGCAAGGATTGTTGAAGCTCTGTGTTGTAATTGCTTGACTGAGATAATAAAGAAGAAGATCTTGTGGACGTAGCCCTAGGGTGGGGGTGAACCACGGTAACTGTGTGTCTTTTGCTCTGTGCTTTGACCTAATGTGTTTATCTCCTTCTTGGCTAATTTCTTGATGTGATTAAATAGATTTAGTTATGCTTTGTGCTTCTGGGATAGGAATGAATGTTAGATCTGATATATAAGATGCTTAGTGTCTAATCTAGTGAATCCAATCTATCTTGTTGTATCTAAGTGCCAAGTCTTCTTGAATCTAAGTATATACTGTGATGCTTTGTGTTATCTGCGAAGTGTTGTAAGGGTTGAATATTGATGGATGAACCATGCTAGATAATTTCTAAGTTCTATAATCACAGATCTGTGTCCTAGCTAAGGTTGTAGACATTTGAGTCCTGCAACCACCCCTGCCTCTACCTCAAGTGAGACTTCATCTGCTTCACAGGTGTTGCTAAAAGAGCCGGTAGTTAGGGTTTTGTTGGTGCACTCTTGAGCGTTGAACCTTGGGTCTTCCCCTGTGACAACAGTGGGTGTGGTGTTGTCGACAATCCCAATTGTTTGATGACCTCTATTGAGATGAGGTTCTTTTGAATTCTGCTATCAACAATAAAATGCAGTGGGGTCCCCTTCACCCACATCTATGAATGAAAAAGGTGCTCCCCCTCTTCATGATCTGTTGGTTTTTCTGGTTGAATTGTTGCAGTCGCGACAATAGCAGTGGGGTCTGCATTGATGATTTGGATTTTACCAATATTTTCAGAATCAGATTTTGAATTAGGGTTCATCTCCTTGTCTTTGATCTCATCCACCAATGGTTGTTTTGAGAGACATTCATCGGTGTTGTGCCAAGGGATTTTGTGGAAATCGCACCATTTTTCGGTGTCCTTCTTTGTCTTCCCCTGACCCTTCTTTTCCTATGGCTTAGACTGGTTTTCAGGAAGCTGTTTGTTAGGATCGTCTTTCTCATACTTTGTTTGTTGCGGATTTGTAGATATGAAATCCCATTTTTTCTGGTGCTTAAAATTCTGCTCGATTTTAACAGCATATCGATAAGTAGAACTAAGTGATGATATGTCTAGAAAATCCATTTCAGTTTGGATGTATCTGTGTAGATCCCCACATTATTTTAGAACCAAATGTCATTCGGAGTCCTTGATACCCAAATTGGTGTGCAAAGTATGGAAATTATTGGTGAACTCCGGAATTGCTTGGCCCCTCTCTTACCACAGTGTGGTCCATCTCATGTATTGGTCCTCATAGTTTCCAACAGGGTAATATTGTTCCTTTACCGCATCCACAAAAAAATCCCAAGTGGGCTCGGCCCCATATATTCCAGAATCCTTTGTGGAACTCTACTCCCAGTAAGTTTCCCACCAATGTTTGACATGGGGGATATCTTTAAGGAGTGCGAAGGTGATCTTTTCTCTTTCAGAAAAATTGTGAACAAAGAAATAACCTTCTAGCAGATTTAACCATTTGTCTAGGGCTTCTGCATCTATCTTTCCGTCAAATACAAGAATATCAAAATTAACTTGTACCTTGAAAGGTGAGGTGCTTACAAAGTGGTTTTTTGATGAAGATGTGCCTATTTCTATCAGCGGGCGTTGAAGGATGTGGGGAAAATTCTCCATCATTTTGTCCCTCTGTTGCGTGAGAGCTTGCTCAAGCAACAGATTGATAGGATCATCTGCTCCATCATTTTTCTTTTCTTCTGCCATTAAGGGTTTCTTGGGTGTGCGAGAGTGATTGTCTTCAAGAGATACAAGCTCAAGACCCAACTTGATATACTTAGACCTCGTCGGGGACATGCACTGAAAAAAATGATCAAGAACAACCTACTCTAATACCACTGATCCGGATTATTTTCGGCACAAAATGAGAGCAAAGATATAATAAATAAATGCACAGAGATATCGCATATATTCAATAATATAACATAAATGTATTAGATATGCAACCATAAACACAGATATGTAGTAATACACAATTTATATTAATGAAATAAATGTACAGAGACTGTAAAAATACAGAGTGAAAGACTYGCTAGAATGGTGGCAGCTTATCTCTGAGAAGAGATGTGACGACTACTCGCATTCKCAAGAAGATGATTACCATGAGGCTCTGAAGGCCTTTTTACGATAAACAGGAATGCCAAAAACACTAGACATCCAAAAACCYAACCCTAGGAGATGAAGCGCCAAAATTCATGTAGGCCCCGTTTGGGTAAGTTAGTACATCAATTTCCCGGGGTTGTAACTTTTGCATACGRTCTTTGTTTTAGGTGTATGATAGCCCGTTGGAAAGGTATTGTCAAGGAGATTCATTTTGGGGGATCAATCATGCCTTTGGACATCATTGGGAATATCGATCCCGAAAAATCTTCATTTGGGCCCTCAAAATGGCCTCGGAAGTTAAAACTACTAAAAATAGTAAATTGCCAAAATTGCCAGAAACTTGTTTTGAGCCAATTGGAAAAGGTGGGTGGCCATTGATATCCACCTAGATCAAACCATTCGCGAGAAGATGATTACAATGAGTCTCTCAAGGCATTTTTACAATAAGAATGAATTCCAAAACCTTATACATCCAAAAACCTAACCCTAGGAGATGAAGCACCAAAAGTCATGTGGGCCCCGTTGGGGTAAGCTAGTACATCAACTTCCCGGGGTCGTAATGTTTGCATATGATCTTTGTTTTAGTCACACGATATCCCTTTGAAAATTTCTATCCAAGGAATACACATGTTTCGATCATAATTAGACTCCATCTACATTCAAACTATGGAGAGCCCTAAAAACGTTGTTTAGGGCCTCAAAAAGACCCCGGAAGTTGGGACCCAAAAACTAGGAAACAACTGCCAAACTCGAAAATTGCCAAAATGAACCAGTTGGAATAGGTGGTAGGCCACCGACATCCGTCTGGATCACCTAGTGTGTATTGAAGTATGGAACGACATCACATAATTGTTAATCATTGGCAGGGGATATGCCACGTCAAAATATTATGTGTTTCAATAACTGAACATTGGGAAGGTTGTAGTTAGTAGTGCAGGGGATATGATAGATCCTAGTACCTGATGAGGTATAAAACCTCTTTGACGACCATCATTTTTTGGTAATGTGCTTGTCACTCATTGGTCGAGAAATCACGTCAAGGAATTACGTGTTCCAACATGTCAATGCTAGGTAATTCCACATTGGATGGTATGGGTGACATGGAGCCACATGGGAACCATGTGGAGATAAGCAGAAGAAGGCCTAAAAGATTAAAAGGGCCATAATGTTTGATTCCAAGCTTGGTTTTGAGCATGGTTAAAGTTGTTGGAAAGATATTGAAGAGTAGAAATGGATTATGAGATCATAATTGGACTTAGAGGGACGAGCAAGAAACATTTTTTGAGAAAAGAGAAAAGTTTTTTTTTTGTAAAAAGGACAAAGGAGAAAATTCCATATTACTGTAGAATCCTACTAGACCAATGGATTGTAAATATAAAAGTTGTTGTGTGTTTGCCATTGTGATTTTTATTAGTGATGATACAGATGTTTTCTTGGTTTTGTGTGCATTTTCTGCTATAGTTGACAGAAGTTGACCTACTAGTAAAATTGCACCAATAGAGAATGTGTATAAATGGGGTGAAAGTGACTTTTCATGAAGCCATAACTTTCAACTTAGAAAACAGATTGATGCATAGGAATAATCATGGGAAATATATTAATGAGGATAAGTCATTTTTTGACCCAGATTATTGAGCTGGCCAACATATTGTTCTCAGAAAATTGAAGAAGGCCTCTGGTGGCTTGTAGGTGCATCACCTCCACGGGTTAGTTATGCAGTTTTGAAGTAGTACCTCCACTTGTTTTTATTAGGAGTAGTGTAGTGGAAGCATGGTACAAGTATAAGAAGTGCAGGGGTGAGATAATGAATAATAATGCAATGTATTATGTGCAGAGTTACTATAAAAAGAAAAATTAATCAAACTTTAGGAAAATATGACAGGAATCCAGTAGAATCCAAGACAGCCAAGAACAACAAAGAGAGATATACATGGTAAAAAGAAAATTAGTTCATTCAAATTACTATGATATGGATGTTGGATAACCATATATAGTATAGGAATATGGAGAGCATATGCACTCATGGACATGTTAGGTATGTATTCTTAGTACAAATAGATATGAATCAGTGCATGTGAAAATGTTTAAGAGTACATATGACATGTTGTAGACTAGGAGTAGTCTATTGTTATATTTTATGAATGTTAAATTTTCTAGTGATGGTTGTTGTACCAGGAAAGAGGAAGTTACTATATGGATGAAATTTTATGGTGTTTCATATGGAATCCATCCATATGAAGGAACAATAGGAATATGAAATGTGAATAAGAGGTTGGTGAAGGAGGCATTGCAGCTCCTACTAGTACCAACTAATCAGGTAGCATAAAACCAATTAAATGGTAGCTATATAGGTATAAATTTGATGTATTATAATGAAGATAATTTAGGTAATAATTTCCTTATCCAAAATTTAACATTTAAAGTGATTTTATTATATCTTTGAATGTATTCATTGGAATGATTTACCATTTGGTATGGTAAAGTCTAAAGGCATGTGATACTTATAACAATTATTTAACTTTAGAATAAATTCATATGACATAAAAAATGTAGGAATGTGTTGGTTATGAGTTAATAACCCAAGAAAATAAAGGGTATAAACCTTTTATAGAAATGAATGTTGATAAATTAGAAGCCATGTGGAGAGAGGTTGGTTGGGTTCCAACTCACCATGGCGAGGTGCATTATGTGTCAATGTGGCCATGGACATTGGGACATTGGTTTAACTCTTATGAAGAATGAATGCATTATAGAAATATGGTATACTAAAATAATGCATGTAAATATTAACAATTTCCTTCTATTTTATATGATTAGTGAAAAAAAGTGATGCAATTGTTAGTATGCACAATTAATTTTGAAAATTGCTCGTGAGCCATTGTATATGTGCAATGAAAAAATAATGTGAATAGAATGCTAACAATATGTTTGGATGTGTGAAGGTTGATATTTGTAGGAAGATGGTTTGGGATATAGTTGTAGAGTAATTCCATAAGGAAGGTCGATACTTGTTGTTGTAAAAGCCAAATAGTTATGAGGAGGGATGTCATACTTGCAGGATTTGAGTTCCTATATGGAACAAATCTGAAAACATATAAGTGAAATTGGAAATATGTGAGATGATAGATCTATCCTAAAGGGACAGATGATGGATATTGAACTGAAAATCATGGAAAAGGCCACTATTGTGACACTGAACCCCGTGATATGCCTTGATTTTTGTTGAGGATAGCTATGCCATGTTGGAGGAAGCCAGAGGGATTCCTTGGCTATAAGAATCTACAAGTCGTGGTACTCTTCGTGTGTAAGGAAACCTTGGTAAATGATGGATCACTCGAGGGAATATGTATCAAAGAAAGGGATGCATGAGCTTGGAGGGTGAGTGATTGTAAGAAAGAGGAGACTTGAATGATTTTTGTTACATGCTAGTTGGGATTATCAGTGCAATGGGTGTGTCTAAGAAATCAGTGAGTTGAGTAAATGTGGTAGCCATGTGGGTGCAGATCCATGAATTGCACAAACTAGTAAAAAGCCTAAGGTCTAGGAGGGGACCAAACTAAGAAGAGGAAGACATTTCAAAAGTGAAGGCCATGGCATGATTAGATATGGAAAGGCTATGATGCCACACAAGGATCTGTTAGCCTTCCTACTATATTTTATGTTTGGATTGCAACCATTTTTCCAACACTAATGAGAACCCTAGAATTGTTTCTTGGTGTTGTGTTTGGGTTGAAAAGGAGGGCATCCAAATAGTCAAGAAAGTAATTAAGAAGCGTGTGGATGATGTGTCGAGGCATTAGCCAGACCTTCCAACTCACCATGGTGAGATGCATGACTTTGACACTCTAAAATTAATGCATAGGTGCGTTGAGTAGGTATGCATGACTAAGTTATAAAAGGGTGCAAATGGTATAGTTCCACACATGCATGCTAAGATATAGTTGTTTATGCTTAAAGAAATTATTGAATGCATTTTGGTGAATGAATGTATATATATTATATTTATTAGTAGTGAATGTGCTAAAAGCTAAAATGATGTGTTTAATGCTAACTCTTGAAGTTGAGAACATTTCAGGAGTTGTTAGATATTGCAACAAGAAAGTTGCACATTAGAATAGTTACATAATGGTTGGGAATGATTGAATTGTTGGGTTGTTGCAATTCTGAGATCACTTTTGAGCTATTGGAAATGTTACAAAAAAAGAATGATAATGCACATGCTATTGATAGTTTGTTTGGTTGAGTGTAAGTTGAGAAAATTACAGGAATAATGGTATTGGATATGGAAGGTATGTAATCCATAAACAAGACTGATATATACTACTACACTATCCAACCATTACGAGCAGGAAGCGCATGCCTGGAAAAAATATTTTCTATTTTAAACATATTTGAGAAATTTGTAATTACAAATTGTTATGGTATGCTAACAGTTTGTTTGGATGACTATAATTTGGAAAATTGTAGGTATAATGGTCTTAGATATGGCAGGGATTTAATACCATAAGGAAAACTGATATCTACTATTTCAAGATCCAAATGAATTATGAGAGGGAAGCTCTTTCCTTGGAGGTTCTATTTTCCTGTATAAACAGATTTGACATTAAAATTGAAAAGTGTTACGATGATATATCATGATGATTGTATGTGTGTAATACATATGACATGTTGAATATTGAAGCTGGAGATCGGGAAGAAGAGCACCATAAACAAGTTGAGATCAAATACAAAGGCGTGGAATGAAGAAATTCCACTGGACTTGTTGCAACTAGATTTCTTAGAGCTGCAACTCTGGAATCTTCCTGGTCGAGTGCACTAAATCCCTGAAGAGAAGTGGTATAGACTGAAGGAATGCAAAGAATAGAAGGTGGTACACTCCTTGGTTTGTGTAGGTTGATGGGGAATTTGATCTTGCTGGTTGAAACTACTGCCAAAGTTACAAATTGTGAAATCATCTTGCAGGTTTTGGCTAGAATGCCTATGTATGCATGTTTTATTTTTAGGCTAGGGTACCTATGTATATAAGAATTGTTTGGACTTCCTGTGTGGATTAGGAGCCATAAATCCTAGATTTGTAATATTAAAAACATCATCATGGTGTTGTGCACTAAGGACAATGTCAAAATAAGGGGAGGTGGATGTAACACCATGGTTTTGACCCCTATGAACTATAATATATTATGTAAATGTGTCTTAGACTGGTGAGAAAGTAAATTTGAAAGGGTTGGAGTGCCTATGTATATTAATAAAAATACATCATTGGATACAAGATAGATAAGGATAAGAGATAGGGGGTATGATTCTACAAGAGAGGGGGGATGAGGGGATAATTATTTTTATTATTATTCACTCCTCTTGGTTTTAGTTGGGAGAAGTGGGTGTGTGACTCTCTTGGGGAGACCACATTGTCTCTTGGTGTGCATGAGTCTCTTGGGGAGACCAAATACTTTCTATTTAAATCCTACCTTGGGATATTTTGGGGGTTCTCAATTTTTTTTTCGCTCCTTCACTTGTTCTGGGTTCTTATTCTTGTGTTGGTTTGGTTATGGTGCTTATTCTTCAGTAATTTGGTTTTTCATTGGGTTCCTCATGTTGGCTCATTTGTGTTCCTTGTTCTGGGCATGGAGATGAATGGTTGGAGAAAGAGAGCCATTTCATATGGTTGTAATAAATTACTAATCATTCGAAGAGGGAATGCATGCCCGAGTGTTTGGATTCTTGGATGCTTGGATGAGTTCTCTTTGTGTTTTCTTCCATATTTATATTTCATTGTGTATTTATTTATCTCTGAGATGTAATTTTGTATGCATGTTGGTTGGTTATTATTTTGTATGGCATGTTGTTCATTTCTCGGATCGTGTAACGAGAATATCGTTTATTGCATATGTTCCTTTCATGTTTCTTTTTTAATTATTTGAAAAGAAAATTCGAAATTAGTTCAAGAAGTGAATTATTAAGGTAGTGTGTCCAGCCTGTTGGTGGCTAGGGATGTTACAGATTGGTATCAGAGAATATTGAAGGGTTTTATGGAAGTAGCGTGGCCCATCCTTGGTGGATAGGTACATTAGATCACTAGAAGGTTTATTTGAGAATTATACCAATGTGATTAATTTTAGACAAGGATTCTATTGAGACAAGTCCTCCATAATCGTATGGTCAAGTACCTAGAAAAGGGGTTACTATAGAGTAATTGTAGGTTTTAAACCTTTACATTATAGCAATGCATATACATATTCTTTATAAAACAGAAAGAAAATAATAGCAATCACACATAGAACTCAAACATTTACCCTAGAAACCCTTAATCGAGAAAACCAACAAATATTTAGAGTTGCACCTCTAAATATCATTATATTAACTTCACCATTGTAAAATAAAATATATAGGATAATGTGGCATCCAAAACCCTAATCCATTGACCTATATTATATTCCTTGACTAAAATTACATAACAATGGGTTGAAAAAGCATTTCCCAAAAAACACCAAAAAAATGGCTAAAAAATGGACCAAAAAAAACCCAAAATTGTTTCTTAGGAGCTTCACCCTCGAATCCCTAGACAAGGTCCCCCCCGTGACCCTACTTACTATTCCCATCACAATGTGACAACATGTGGGGATAATCATGCAAATAATATAACACTTACCCAACACTAATATTCTCGATTGTGTAGGAATTTCACTACCTATTTTGTAGAGGCTACGGTTTGCAAGGTATTAAATACAAAGGAGTGTCAATTGTTATAGATATATAGTATAATTGTGGGTTTACAGCAACAGTACTTGGCCAAATTTTTCACGACACTAAGGAGGATAGACCACGGCCTTAGCTATACTACCCAATTACTTTTTATGTAAGTGTGATCTCCATAGGTGTTATTCTTAGTGTATTATGGAAGAAAGAGAGTCGACGAGTTTATGTAAGGTTGGTTTCAAGTGTTACTAAGGGGATTTATATATACCTAAGGGTACATGGAAGATAAATCCATATAAAATTGTTTTCTAATGTAGTATTACTCCGGGTACCAAGAGAGATTACAAGGGTGTACAACCAAGTGATGCCACTTGTATTTTTTGCATGTATTCTTCACCAACCATGGGTTTACCCACTAAACAATAGAAATTTGTAAGACATTGGAACATGTCTCTCTCTCTAGTTGGGAAAAAAAAAACTAAAATCAAGGCACATATTGGCTTAGGAAAGAGATTTGATAATTTTTCCAGCAATAGTACTTGGCCAAATATTTCACGATGGTAAGGAGGATAGATTGTAGTATTAGCTATACTACCCAAGTACTTGGTATGTAAGAGTGATATCCATGAGTGTTATTATCTATGTATTATGTAAGAAAGAGTTAGATTTATCTAAGTTTGGTTTCAAGTTTTCCTAAGGGTATTTCAATATACCTAAGAGTACATGGAAAAAAAATCCATATACAAGTGTTGTCTGATATGGTACTACATAGGGTACCAAGAGATATTACAAGGGTGTACAACCAAGTGATTCCACTTGTATTATTTTCATTTATTCTTCCCCAACCATGGGTTTACCCACTAAACAATAGACCTTTGTAAGAAATTGGAACATGTCTCTCTCTATCCTAAATATATATATATATATATATATAATCAGGGCACATGTTGGCTTAGGAAAGAGATTCGATGCCACTTGCATTTATCCTTAACCCTTAAAATTGAATCACAAATAATATATTCAGAGAAATATGAATGCATAAAAGTAGATACAAGAGATAATGAGATGAAACATGTGAAATATAACATGTGTATTAATTATTTTCAAAAGAGAGAGAAATATTCACCAACCTCTTTAGGGGCACAACCTCTTATTAGCATACTTCTGATTACAACAACAACACTGGAAAAAACATTCCATAAATTTCAAGCTCTATAAATAGATTCTTAATAGTGAAACCCTAACTACTTGTGGTCCCATGATTAATAAGTACCAACCACCTAGTGGGCCTTATTTGATAAAATGACCCTTTTACATTTACTTTAAGTAACTACCCACTAACTATATAATGGACTTATTCAAATATTATTTATATTTACATTGACTAACTCCTAATTACCTACAAAGAAGAGAAGTTAGGGTAGGATCCTAATAGGTTGGATCCATTAGTGATAAATGGAGAGTTTTTCACTAGTGACCTAGGTTCAAATCCTGTGAGGGAATTTTATCTCTTTAAGGTAACCATGGAGATACATGGATGTAGTGGTTGTCTAAAGCCACATAATACTACCTGTGCACACATAAGTGGATCAAATCCTACTACCATGCCCCTTAAGACTGACCAATTTTTAAAACCATCAAGTCATGGTGTAGCAACGACTTGGATCAGTTGTTATGATGATGATCCAAGTTCAAATGCTAGCATGCATGCTAAACAATTGAATGGGGTTTGATGGATGTGGATATTGTTTATTATAGCATTTGGAAATAATATTATTATAATGATACTAGAGAGGTTCCAAAAAAAACATTCTTTTCTCAAGTGTGGGAGGGTGGAGAATACTATTTTTGGGTTTACCATCCATAAAAATATGGATTTTGACATTTAAAAAAAGGCTCTTGAGCCCATAAACCAAAATATATTCTAGATCTTACATTCTTTAACTTGTACCAATTCCAACATGGACCCGATGCTTTTTATAACTAGACTTTGAATCAATTAGACATATTTAATAATCAATTAGTTATGTAGGATTTATCATATTACCGTTCCTTTATTTTACTTCACCTACACAATATTCTTTCTAGATTTGACATTATTTAAGTCTATTCTACAATCCTTTTTGGTCTAGATTTCCTTCCAATATCTAGATTTTTGTTTTGGTGCTACATAAATTTCTTAACAAACCCCACATTTGAATAATCACATTTCATATATCTTTGGGTATGACAACTTGGAAGGATTAGGCACATTATTATTTGCAAAATTCTAACAACCCCCCATAGACCTAACCTTGAAATTAAAACAAATATTAAATCACATTAGGTCTATAAAGAAAGGTTCTCTATAAATTTTCGTGGATATTCCACTGGAACAATTCATCACATCATATCTTACAATATTCGACAATATCATATTATGCAATGTTTTACTTTATATTTTATAATTAATATTACTAGCTTAATGCACAAAATATTGAAATAAATTGAAACTAAAATGAAATAATATAAGGAAATAACACACCATCCACACAAAGAACATAAGATGTACCTTATAAAAAACCTAGATAGAAGGTGAGGCCTATGTCTTGGTCTTTTATTCTAATCTATGAAATTCAAATGCAAAGAAAGTGCACTCACTATTGAGTTTCCACTGACAATGAGGCTTTGTTGATTTTCTTTCAACCCTAAGTATGCTTTGATACCATGTTGAATTTTCTGATTTTCAGATCTAATAATTATTGCCTTATTATTTAAATGTTATTGTTATCATAGAATAATTACACACAAGGAATCTCAACAAGATTTAGCAAACTTGATGAGAGAGGTTATTGTAAGTAAATAGTATATGAGATGATATATTACAATTGAGGGCCCCGATATATATACTTGGGCATAATTCTCTTTCCTTAATGGACAAGTATTTTCCATTACTTTATTTTCATTAATTAATTTATTATTAATTATTGATTATTGATTATTTATATATTTATACATTATATTATAAATACATTATTTATATATTATATTTATGTTGATGATTAGTTCCTCACATGCACGTCTAATTAATATAAATCACTCAATCCTGGAGTAGGAAATGTGAGAGCATCTCGAGTCTTAATCACTCCTCATCAAAACATCATGACTACTAGGAGAAATACTACACCTGGGCCATTCACCACTAGCCAAATCAACATGGCCCCATGAGTGAATATATCATTCTCCCTTGGTCAAATCAGCATGACCAATCTAGGAGAATGTCTGTCTGATGATAGTAACTAGAGAAACATCAACATCCTGGCCATTCACCGCTAGCCAAATTAGCATGGTCCTGTGAGTGAATGTATCATCCTCCCTTGGTCAAATCAACATGACCAATCTAGGAGAATTGTTTCCTGATGTTGCAACATCAACACTCCCTCTCAGCAAAGGAGACATTCTAGATCATGCCAAGCTTGTCTCTGAACTATACAAACTTTTCCCTAGATAGAGGCTTGGTGAAAATGTTCACAATCTGCTCATTTGTGGATATGTATTGGAGCTTTACTACTCCCTTATGTACCATGTCTCAGATGAAGTGATATTTGATCTCAATGTGCTTCAACCTGTCATGAAATATCGAATTGTCTAAAACCTTGACATAGCTTTAATTATCACAATGTATCAAGGTCTTCTCTAGCTCCTGATCAAAACATCCTGCAAGAATCTTCCAAATCCATACTGCTTCACGATTTGTGACACTGGTTACAATATAATTTTCTTTTGTTGTACTGAGTGATACATGTAACATCCCTCTCTTGCATGCATTGAGTGAACTTATTCTTTGAGGACACTTGCTTGCAAGTGATCCATATTATTATACTATTGGCCATTTGATTATGATTATGAGGCATTATGGATATGATGATACGTTCTTTTGTGTATTTACATAGACATGTGCTATTGACTGGGTTCTCCTGAGTGTGCAAGACTTTGGACCTCGAGGATGCAGAGGCATCGATGAAACCCTTGGACTCTGGATCGAGTCAGGGAGTGGACTATTGGGGTTTGATTGTTGTTGATATGACATATGTACATCTGATTAGATGTTATGATGATTGATTATTATTGCTGACATGATTCGTTGATGATGCAGGCTGACAATAGCCTTCCGACCAGACTCACATGTGTTGTAGAGGGGTCACGAACGACAACCAGAAAATTTGAGGGAGAGGTATGGACAACAGCCCTGCCATAGCCTAATAACACTCCCATCGTGTCTTGAACTATAGGTTAACAATTACCTAGTTCGAGAAGAACCGCGATGTCGTGAGGGTAGACTGTGACAGTCACTCACGATGATTCTAAGGGGCACACAATAACGTAGGGGCCTTATTCCTTAGAGGTCGTAAGTCTCCCACAAGATCACCTAACTGAGTATTGACTCCAGGGGTTTTTGATGTCTACCAAGTCATTCAAGAGGTGAGTGGCACCCTTAGACCACGTAGTGCGTCATGAAGGGCACGTTGCGCCAGGGAAATGAAAAGAGGTGAGTGACACCCTTGGAGCACGTAGTGCGTTCTGAAGGGCACATCGCACAAGGAAAACGAAAAAATGTGAGTGGCACCCTTGGAGTACCTAGAGCGTTCTAAAGGGCACGTCATGATTTCAATGGGCAAGTGAATAAACCTAGTCGGTCTTAAAATGAATGATGTGATAAGTAAGATTTAAAAAAACAGTTTCCCTAATAAAAATGTCACCCAGCCTAGGAAATTAAAATCTAGGTCTAAGTAACACATGTGGTAAAAAAAAATATAATAATCATAATTAAACATGTAACAAGAAGGGGGTAAGAAATTCAATTAAATTATTAAAATCAAATTACAATGGGGGATTAAAATTTTAAAAGGGAAATGATTGTTTTATCTACATATGCTAATTTACTTTTTAAATTAAAAAGAAAAAGGGGTAAATGGTTGTCTTTCTACACTTGCTAATTTGAGTTTTAGTTAAAAAAGGAAAAGAGGGAAACTTAAAATAAATAGGAAACTAAAGGAAAAAGGGGAAACATAAAGAAAAAGGGAAACGTAAGAAAAAAGTCGAAGGTCTAACTTAGTAAGGAATCGTGCCTTTAAGAAATTTCTAATTATAAACTCAACTAGGAATTTAGCAAAGGCATAAGTCATTTAAGATGTGTAAGGGAATGTTGGGACACCAAGGAGCATTTTTAGGAATGTTTTTAGGTGGGTGAGGGAAATAGGAATAATTAAATAATTAATGAAATTAATTTCTAGTGCAACTAGGGGGATGGGTGACATGTGTACGGGGAGGTTTTTTCTGATTAAAATAATGAAAAGGAAATTAAATGAGAAATTCAGAAATAAATCGCTTAAAAACTCTATAAAAAAGATGGAGGAGGAGGAGGATGGACCTGATATTTATGCATAACGTTACGTTGTTGAATTTTTTTCTTGACTGAACTTATCTTGTGGGAGTTGGGATACCCAGCTTGGGTAACGAGTGGTAGCTCGACCTTGCGAGGCGAGTTGGGTGCTAGTTGTTCTCTGGTATAGTGTGTGTGGCCCCTTTGCGGCTCGAGGGGCTCAAGGGGAATAAGAGTACCCCTAGCGTTGGATGGGAGGTACCGATGAGGTCAATTCAATTAGCAAGCAGGAGCTGGATGGAGCGCGCACAGGACAACGACTCGAAGTTGTCGCATTGGGCTAAGGTACACATGCGTTTATTTTTGTATGGTAGTTTATTATTGTTCTTGTGTTGTCATTACTGTACCTCTATTGTGTAAGGAAATGTGTTTTACTCAATTTTTTAATCAAAGAACTTAAATTCAACCTAGTCTTATGCTCGATGCATTCTGTATTGATTTCCTTGGCGACCCAACCCTGATTGCTATGACTGTTTTGTTTTTGTTTTATTGATTATTATGAAGAATTTTGGGTTTTTTCCTTATCCCTTCAATCATCAGTCCATGCCTGAGAATTCAGCCAGGAGCTAAATCGACAGTCGTCACTTCGGTCTTTAAATACCTATAGATTCAAATGCCCTACTTTTCTGTGCATGGATGATGAGTGCAGGATAAATTGCCCAACTATCTACCCCTTACTTATCTCTTCGTTTGATTGATTCATGGAAGAAGTATTGTCCTTGCACCTTCTTGTGATCGAGTATATCTGTGTATCGTTTATCATTTCTCTCTATGGACAGCTTAATACTCTCTGTGTTTTTTTTATATATCACCTCTACACTTTTGGATGGTATTTTCTTCTCTGTGATTTTAATGACAGTTCCCAGCTCTATGATTGGTAAAATCTCAGTGTTATTAATATGTGAATGACAACGTTTGATTTATATACTGACTGCATCTTTAATTGTTGATTGTGATTGAATCTCTTATACACAATGAATTTTATGTATTGGGTGACTGCATTTTGAATCCTTTATTATAGTCTTGGCTCTGTGTTTTACCTATACACTCACATTTCATACAACTACGCATACATCTCATTTTACTCTGCATTTTTTTTGGGACCACATATTGACTGTGTTTATATCTCCCCTTTTCTTTAAAATTCCTTTGACACAATGAATTTTTAATGTAGAGACAGTGATTGTTGGTGATACCTGTACCACGATTTTGTATTACTTACACAGAGATTTACGTAACTTTTAGATAGCGACTTTGTAATGTAGAGATAGCAATTTCTGGTGATATATAGACCATGATTTTTGAATCACTTACACAAAGATTTTTGTAACCTTTAGACAGTGTTTTTACTATGCAAATGGTGGTGTTCTACAGTGTAAATG
Organism: Picea engelmannii; assembly: GCA_009831015.1. NCBI lineage: Eukaryota > Viridiplantae > Streptophyta > Pinopsida > Pinales > Pinaceae > Picea > Picea engelmannii. The sequence continues at coordinate 443,514 of ML778753.1, forward strand.
GGGGCGTATTTTACTATGTAATGGGTAGTGTATTTTCTGTGCATATGGGTAGCGTATTTAGTGTTTTAATTCTAGACAAACATTTAGTTCGAGGAAACGAGTTATCATTGTTGACAGTAAATATGATGACAACAATCTTGTATGTATCCATGACATCAATTTTTTTTAAATGCAACATCTTCAGACTGCGTCTTTATTCTTTCATTTATTAGACTCTGTAGTGGTTAGAAATAGATTCATTAATGGACAACAATTCTAATTGTATGACAACGTTTTAATTATGACAATGCTTCACTTCTATATTGACAGTGTTTACTTCTATAGTGTCAGCGTTTTAAATGTGATAGTGATCTTTTTAATATAGCGAGTATAGGCAGTGTGATTGGCAGCGAGTTTATTCTTTGTTTGACTATGAATTTTACCTTCAAATGACAACGAATTCTACCTTGATTGGAAGCGAGATGCACATGTTGTGACAACAATTTGTTGTATGAATTTTATGGCTATGTAATAGGCATTGTGACTGTGTAAGTGAGGTGTTGGAAATGGTTGTGTGGTTTGTTTTGTATGGTAGTTATGGTCGATACTTATGGATCATGTGGATTATGTTAGTTACGGTTTTATTGTTGTTTAGTTATGAAATTGTTTCATGGATTATAAATGTTTCTTAGTTTATATTTGTTTCATAGATTATACATTTTATTGTTTCATAGATAGCTACTGTATTATATTATTATTATTATCTTCAGTTCCATAGATAGCGATTGTATTAGATTTTCTTCAGTTTAAAAGAACTTCATTAAATAGCGATTTTAATTTATTGTTTCATAGTTTATATTTTTTCCATAGTTTATATTTTTTCCATAGATTACACTTATTCCATAGGTTATAGATTATAGTGGTTCTTAGATAGAGATTTAACATTTATTTTATTAAATTGTTATACAACCATATCGTTATCATATAGCAATATCATTATTAGATGTGTTAGACCGCATAATCATTATTAATAGTGATATCGTTATTAGATATCGATAGCTATCAATTTTAGATATCAATTTTAGTTAGCGATTTTATACACTTGTTACATGCATTGAATGGACATCGATATTAATATATGTACGACGAAAGTAAACTATATATATATTAATAGTCAGCGAAATCTAGGGGACATCGAATTTTATAGACAGCGATAATAATGATAAGGTTGGAGGATTTAACTTAGGTTTACCAGGAATTATATGTTAGGGAATGACTTTAGCAGTGGGACCTTGTTAACAAGATCTTAAGTTAATTAATGCATGACTTGAAAAGTGAGAGAAAGGATTTTATTGATTTATGTCATTGTAGAATGGATTCTTGAGGGAATATTTCATGGATGGCTAATCTCATCTTTTAATTGATTTACGTTTGCATTAGACCTTATGGGCGAGGAATTTAATGTGTTGTATGATTTTTATGGTCATTAGTTTCCCTTGCGTCTGTTGACCTATCATTTGGGGTGCTTGGGTTTTTCTTCATGTGGTTGACAGTTAATTCGATCTTCTAGCGCATTGAATCCTTCTTGGGTTTTTGGCCTAGATGTGTCATGGTGTTTCCTTGGTTACAGTTATTCCTATCACCGTGTGACAGCATGATTCCAGATGAGGGGATCATTGTGTGCCCTGATGGATAGAGGCGCATGATAACCTGGCCAAAATCTGTGCTTCCCGATGTGGGCATTGTTCGTTGTAATTAATGTTGGTACTATTTTTGTAACGCCTTAATGTGTTTGGGTTACTCACCATAGAGGTTCTAGTTACTGGTCATCGAGGCCATTGTTTTAGGATTTTGGATGTTGTCCTTTAGCGTGTAGGCATTGTTGTCTTTGTGTCGGGTGGGTAGTCATTTCTATCTGTCTAGATTTTCGCATGTTTCGCCCAATTGCCCAATGTTCTAGTGTGATGAGTCGTTGTTGTTAGTTGCCTGATCTGTGTGCGTGGTGTTCTTCGTTAGGTTTTGTGGTTCAATTGTTGTCGTCGTTTCCTTCTTGCCTAAAAACAAAACAAAAAATGCACGTTTTTCTTCGCTTGTAGTCGTAACGATTGGGGTCATTACATATGGAATCATAGGGGGTTCAACTCTGGGCCCATGGATCGCCAGGATTTCCACTGCAGTAAACCCTTGAGTTTTAACCTAGTGCTCATTAAAACCTTAACGTATCCATGCGGTGATATCGATTGGAGGAATCCATAGAGGTTCGCAGCGTAGTTCCATGGAAGGAGGTGTGACACCTCTAGAGGTGCCTGCACCCTCGGAGTCTAACCCCCAAGGGGAGGAAGAATTCCTTGGGATGGACTCGATTGTTGTAAGGGATGATGATGGTCTAACAAGGTCCTTCCATATATTGTCAAAGGCCTTGAGTCACCATCTGTACTGAGATAAGGCCAGGGAATCTGTACCCTGGAGGGTCCACAACACGCCCAGCCAGTACCGTTAGTATTTGTTGCGAACTCGATAAGGTCAAATTTCTCGAGTTCTTTGGTGCCCCGGACAGCATAGCTGCCGAGGAATGGTGGGAGAGTATGGTGATGTGCCTTGCGCTTCGCGAATATACTTCAACACGAAGGTATGCATGGCGGTCTTCAATTGAAGGGGATCTCTCTTCTATGGTGGAAGACGCTCCTACCATTTTTTAACATGACCGTTGAAGACATGTCATGGGAACTGTTCGAGGAACGATTACAAGAGAGGTATCTTTCTGAGTAATTCAATGAGCACCATCTCAACGAGTTCAATTCATTACGAAAGGGCATCCATACGGTGCCTGAGTACGAGGCCCATTTTTGGAACTTCTTCACTATGCTCCACACTTGAATACCGAGAAACTTAAGGTCAGCAGGTTTGTGTTTGGCCTTAACAACATCATTCGTGAAAAGGTTAGGATTCTAATGCCTCAAACCTGTCATGAGGTCATTCAGAAGGCCCTCATAGTAGAGGAGAATCTTTCAACGGGGTTCAAAGCAGGGCTCCATCGAGACTCACGGGGCAGGTGTCATCTGGTGCGCAGTAGCATCAGACACCAGCTAGACTTTCACCAGGATATCGTGGAATCCAAAGAGGATCCACTTTCACTACACCATGGTGACCAGTGCCTCAGCAGTGGACTCCTTACCATCACTGACTAGACCCTTAGTATTATGATAGATTCCGGTGCTACCAAGAGTTTCATTTATGGTGCAGCGCTAAAAAAAATTAAGGTAAAGGAATTCGAACAAGGTGAGTTTAGCTTTTTAGAAATGGATTTGGGATCCAAACAGAAGGTTGGAGGAAAGGTTATGGGTTGTAGCCTTAATCTAGGAGAGTTTTTCACTAGGGCCAACCTGTATGTCACGATCTTAGGGTGTTATGACATCGTGATCGTTGTGGACTGGTTGGAATCGCATGAGGCGATACTCAACTGTAAGATGAAATGGTTGAGCTTGGTTGATGATGAAGGATGGAGACGCATGATTGTAGGTCAAAAATAGGGAGTTTCCCTAAGGTTCATATATTCCTTGCAGCTACGAAAGAGCATGTGCAAGGGATGTAAGATTCATGCGATCCTTACGTTAAACGAGAAGGTATTAGCAGAAGATCTAGATCACCTTCCAGTGGTAAGTGAGTTTGCGGATGTCTTCCCTGAGGAGTTACCTGGGATGCCTCTAGAGAGGGAATTGAAATTTACCATAGACCTAAAACTGGAGACTAAACCAATATCAAGAACGCCTTATTGGATGTTGACCCCGGAGTTACAGAATTTGAGAATGCAACTGAGGGAGTTGTTGGACCTAGGACTTACACGTCCAAGTGTGTCACCATGGGGTGCGCCTGTTATTTTCATTCAAAAAGAGGATGGGTCGTGGAGACTCTGCATTGACTTCTGTCAATTGAGCAAGGAAATGATCAAGAATCATTGTCTATTTCTAAGGACTGATTATCTGTTTAATCAAATGAAGGGTGCGACGATGTTTTCAAAGATCGACTTGCAATCAGGGTATCACCAGTTGCGGATCAAGGAGGAGGACATCCCTAAGACCTCCTTTCAGACGAGGTTTGGACATTACAAGTTCACGATTTTACCGTTTGGACTAACAAATTCCCCAGGGGTATTTATGAGTTTGATGAACAGGGTGTTCCATGATTACTTGGGCAAGTTCACCCAAGTATTCATTAACGATATTTGTATTTACTCTCGGACGATGGAGGAGCATGACGAGAACTTATGTTTGGTACTACAGTGTCTGTGAGAGAACAAGTTGTATGGAAAATTGTCTAAATGATCATTTTACCAATCAAAGATTCACTACTTAGGGCATGTCATCTCTAATGAAGGTATCTTCGTGGATCCAGCAATGGTCGAGGCTATTATGGAATGGCCTGCACCAATGAAGGTCCCAAAAATGTGTAGCTTCATGGGTTTAGTGGGATCCTATCGACGGTTGGTCAAGGGTTTTTCGAAGATAGAAAATCCGATTGCAGAATGGCATAAGAAGAACAAGAAGTTTGTTGGGACCGAGAAATGAGCGGAAGCATTTCGAAGGCTCAAGGAGCTATTGACGACAACACCATTACTAGGTCCCAAACATGGACGCTGACTTCTTGGTATGCACTGACGCATCCAAAGAAGGCTTAGGAGGAGTCTTGATGCAAGACGATCGAGTGATCACTTACATCTCGAGAAAGTTGAGAAGGCATGAATAAAACTATGCGATGCATGATCTGGAGTTGTTAGTCATTGTTTATGCCTCGAGAGTTTGTAGGCACTACCTTATTGGACGAAAATTTGAACTGAAACGGACCACTGTGGACTATAGCACATCTTTACGCAAAGCGACTTGAAGGCGCAACAACGACGTTGGTCATAATTGCTTAGCGAGTACGATTTCGAGATTACTTACATAGATGGAACAATGAACAGAGTGGTTGATGTGTTGAGTTAGAGACCGCACATATTTAGCAAGTGAAGGCTAGAATGTTAGCAAGTGAAGGCTGAACATAGACATCCAACAGGATTACTATAGCCACACTATTCCTGAATCAAAATGGGAGGGAAATTCGATGGATTTCATTGTTGGATTTCCACTGACGACGAGGAGACACGACTCGATTTTTGTGGTAGTCGACACTCTGACAAGGAGTGCTCATTTATTCTTGTGCATGTGACGTATTAGGCACCAGACATAGCTAGAGTTTACTCAGCAAGATTATGAGGGCATGGCATGCCTAAGAGGATTACATCCGATCAAGGATCAATGTTTACTGGACGATTTTGGACTAGTTTCCAAGAGGCATTGGGAACCCAACTTAAATTTAGTACTGCGTATCACCTGGAGACATATAGGTAGACAAACGAACAAACCAATTCTTGGAGTACATGTTGCGCATGTACATGATGGACCAACCGAAGCATTGGGAAGAATTCTTGCCACTAGTAGAATTAACACATAACAACAGTTATCAAAGCACCATTAAGATGGTGCCTTTCGAGTTCCTTTACGGGTGACCATGTCAAAGGCTTTTGAGTTGGATCGGCTTGAGGATAGGGTCCTGGTGGGACCAGAAGCGATCCAAGAAATGGAATATTAAATGCAAACTATAAGGAAAAGGATCAAGGAAGAGCAGGATCGATATAAGAGTTATGTCGATGTGTGTCGTGTCGACCGTAGTTACGATGTCGTGATCGAGTATTCTTGCAGGTGAAACTGCATAAGAGTTCGATCAAGTTTGGAAAGGGTGCTAAACTATCTCCTAGGTTCATGGGGTCCTGCGAGATTGTGGAAAAGAGAGGCCCATGGCCTATTAACTATCCTTGCCTGATTCTTTGAGGCGTATGCACGATGTCGATCATGTATCTATTTGAGACATTATAAGTGACCCTACACATGTTTTGACTTGATAACCTTGCAGCTATCGGATGAGGGTGTGCTCACGGCTGAGCCGATCCACATCCTGGACCATCGCATTTGACAGATACGGCATCGAACAATAGGTCAGATCAATGTCTAGAGGGAAAACTATAGTCCGCACTCGATGACCTCAGAGGACACATATGATATGTGCCAACAGTTTCCATTTTGTTGATGGATAGACTTATGATACTATGATACACTTTATTTTGACACTTGTATATTGTGAAACTTCAGGACGAAGTTTAAAAAAAGAGGGGTTGTATGTAACATCCCGCTCTTGTGTGCACTGAGAAAAATTATTCTTTGAGGACACTTTCTTGCAAGTGATCCATATTATTATACTATTGGTCATTTGATTATGATTATGAGGCATTATGGATATGATGATATTTTATTTTGTGTATTTACGTAGACATGTGCTATTGACTGGGTTCTCCTGAGTGTGCAGGACTTTGGACCTCGAGGATGCAGAGGCATCGATGAAACCCTTGGACTCTGGATCGAGTCAGGAAGTGGACTATTAGGGTTTGATTGTTGTTGATATGACATATGTACATTTGATTAGATGTTATGATGATTGATTATTATTTCCGACATGATTCATTGATGATGCAAGCTAATGATATCTTGCTAACTAAACTCACATGTGGAGTAGAGGGGTCATGCACGACAACCAGAGAATTTGAGGGAGAGGTGTGGATAACATCCCTCCCACAACCTACTAGCACTCCTGCCATGGCTCAAACTATAGGTTAAATATTACCTACTTCGAGAAGACCCACGATGTTGTGAGGGTAGATGGTGACAGTCGCTCACGATGATTCTAAGGGGTGTGCAATAAGGCATGGGCCCTATTCCTTAGAGGCCCTTAGTCTCCCACGAGATCACCTATCAGAGTATTAACTCTAGGGTTTTTTATGTCTACCAAGTTAGTCAAGAGGCGAGTGGCACCCTTGGATCACGTAGTGCGTCCTGAAGGGCACCTCAGGCCAAGGAAACAGAAAGAGGCTAGTGGCACCCTTGGAGCATGTACTACGTCCTGAAGGGAACTACATGCAAGGAAAATGGAAAAAGGTGAGTGGCACCCTTGGAGCACCTAGAGTGTCTTGAAGGGCACGTCACGATTTCAACGAGTAAGTGGATAAACCTATTCAGCCTTAAAATGAACGATGTGATAAGTAATATTTAAAAAAACAATTTCCCTAATAAAAATGTCGCCCAACCTAGGAAATTAAAATCTAGGTCTAAGTAACACATGTGGTAAAAAAAAAATACAATAATCATAATTAAACATGTAACAAGAAGGGGGTAAGAAATTCAATTAAATTATTAAAATCAAATTACAATGGGGGATTAAAATTTTAAAAGGGAAATGATTGTTTTATCTACATATGCTAATTTAATTTTTAAATTAAAAAGAAAAAGGGGTTAATGGTTGTCTTTCTACACTTGCTAATTTGAGTTTTAGTTAAAAAGGGAAAAGAGGGAAACTTAAAATAAATAGGAAACTAAAGGAAAAAGGGGAAACATAAAGAAAAATGGAAACGTAAGGAAAAAGACGAATGTGTAACTTAGTAAGGAATCTTGCCTTTAAGAACTTTCTAATTATGAACTCAATTAGGAATTTAGCAAAGGCATAAGTCATTTAAGATGTGTAAGGGAATGTTGGGACACCAAGGAGAGTTTTTAGGAACACTTTTAGGTGGGTGAGGGAAATATGAATAATTAAATAATTAATGAAATTAATTTCTGGTGCAACTAGGAGGGTAGGTGACATGTGTACGGGGGAGGTTTTTTCTGATTAAAATAATGAAAAAGAAATTAAATGAGAATTTGGGAAAGAAATCACTTAAAAACTCTATAAAAAGGGTGGAGGAGGAGGAGGATGGACCTGATCTTTATGTGTAACGTTACACTGCTGAATTTTTGTCTTAACTGAACTTATCTTGTGGGAGTAGGGATACCCATCTCGAGTAATGAGTGGTAGCTCGACCTTGCAAGGCGAGATGGGTGCTATTTGTTCTATGGTATAGTGTGTGTGGCCCCTTTGCGGATCAGGGGGCTCAGGGGGAAGAAGAGTACCCCTAGTGTTGGTTGGGAGGTACTGGTGAGGTCACATCGGTTGGCAAACGAGAGATGGATGAAGCGCATGCAGGACAATGACTCGGAGCTATCGCATTGGGCTAAAGTACACATGCATTTATTTTTGTATGGTAGTTTATTGTTGTTCTTGCATTGTCATTACTGTACCTCTATTGTGTAAGAAAAAAAAATTTACTCATCGTTTTAATCAAAGAACTTAAATTCATCATCGTCTTACGTTCGCTACATTCTGTATTGATTTCCTTGGCGACCCAACCCTGATTGCTTTGATTGTTTTGTTTTTGTTTTATTGATTATTACAAAGAATTTTGTGTTTTTCCATTATCCCTTCAGTCATCAGTCCATGCTTGAGCAGTTGGCCAGGATCTGAATTCAAGGTTGTCACTTTGTTGTTTAAAGACCTATAGATTCAAATTCCCTTCTTTTATGTGCATGGATGATGAGTGCAGTATAGATTTCCCAACTGTCTACCCCTTACTTATCTCTGTGTTTGATTGATTCATGGCGAAAAAATTGTTCTTGCGCCTTCTTGTGATCGAGTATATCTGTGTATCATTTATCATTTCTCTCTGTGAACAACTCAATACTCTCTACATTTTTTTTTTATATATCACCTCTGCGCTTTTGGATGGCATTTTCTTCTCTATGACTTTAATGATAGTTCCCAGCTCTTTGATTGGTAAAATCCCAGCGTTATTAATATGTGAATGACAACGTTTGATTTATATATTGACTACGTCTTTAATTTTTTATTGTGATTGAATCTCTATACACAACGAATTTTATGTATTGGGAAACTACGTTTTGAATCCTTTATTACAGTCTTGGCTCTTTGTTTTACCTATACACTCACGTTTTATACAGCTACGCATACACCTCATTTTACTCTGCATTTTTTTTGGGAACACATATTGACTGTGTTTATATCTCCCCTTTTCTTTAAAACACCTTTGACACAGCGAATTTGTAATGTAGAGACAACGATTGCTGGTGATATCTAGACCACGATTTTTTATTACTTACACAGAGATTTCCGTAACTTTTAGATAGCGACTTTGTAATGTAGAGACATTGATTTCTGGTGATATCTAGACCATGATTCTAAATCACTTACATAGAGATTTTTGTGACCTTTAGACAATGTTTTTACTATGCAAACGGTGGTGTTCTACAGTGTAAATGGGGGCCAATTTTACTGTGTAATCGATAGCGTATTTTCTGTGCATATGGGTAGCATATTTAGTGTTTTAATTCTAGACAAACGTTTAATTCTGGGCAACGAGTTATCATTATTGACAGTAAAGATGATGACAACAATCCTATATGTATCCATGACAACAATTTTTTTTAAATGAAACATCTTCAGACTGCATCTTTATTCGTGCATTTATTAGACTGTGTAGTGGTTAGAAATAGATTCATTAAAGGACAACAATTCTAATTGTATGACAACATTTTAATTATGACAGTGCTTCACTTCTATATTGACAATTTTTACTTCTATAGTGTCAACATTTTAAATGTGACAATGATCTTTTTAATACAACGAGTATAGGCAGTGTGATTGGCAGCGAGTTTAGTCTTTGTTTGACTGTGAATTCTACCTTCAAATTACAATGAATTCTACCTTGATTGGCAGCGAGTTGCACATGGTGTGACAATGATTTTTTGTATGCATTTTACAGATTTGTAATAGGCGTTGTGACTGTGTAAGTGAGGTGTTGGAAATGGTTGTGTGGTTTGTTGTGTATGACAGTTATGGTCGATACTTATGGATCATGTGGATTATGTTAGTTACGGTTTTATTGTTGTTTAGTTATGAAATTGTTTCATGGATTATAAATGTTTCTTAGTTTATATTTGTTTCATAGATTATAGATTATATTGTTTCATAGATAGCTACTGTATTATATTATTATTATTATCTTTAGTTCCATAGATAGTGATTGTATTAGATTTGCTTTAGTTTAAAAGATCTTCATTAAATAGCGATTTTAATTTACTTGTTTCATAGTTTATATTTGTTCCATAGATTATACTTGTTCCATAGGTTATAGATTATAGTGGTTCTTTGATAGAGATTTAGCATTTATTTTATTAAATTGTTATACAACCATATCATTATCAGATAGCGATATCATTATTAGATGTGTTAGACCGCATCATCATTATTAATAGCGATATCATTATCAAATATGGATAGATATCAATTTTAGTTAGCGATTTTATACACTTATTACATACATTGAATGGACGATATATATATATATATATATATATATATATATATATTAATGTCAGCGAAATCGAGGGGACAACAAATTTTATAGACAACGATAATAATGATAGGGTTGGAGGATTTAACTTAGGATTACTAGGAATTATATGTTAGGGAATGACTTTAGCAGTGGGACCTTGTTAACAATATCTTAAGTTAATTAATGCATGACTTGAAAAGCGAGAGAGAGGATTTTATTGGTTCATGTCATTGTTGAATGGATTCTTGAGGAAAGAATTCATAGATGGCTAATCTCATCTTTTAATTGATGTATGTTTTCATTAGACCTTGTGCACCAGGAATTTAATGTGTTGTATATTGTTATGGTCGTCAGTTTCCCTTGCGTCTATTGACCTGTCATTTGGGGTGCTTGGTTTTTTCATCATGTGGTTGACAATTAATTTTATCTTCTAGCGCATTGAATCCTTCTTGGGTTTTTGGCCTATATGTGTAGTGGTGTTTCCTTGGTTACGGTTACACCTATTGTTGTGTGATGGCATGATTCCAGATGAGGGGATCATTGTGCGCCCTGATGGATAGAGGCGCATGATAACCTGGACCGAGTATGTGCTTCCCGATGTCGGCGTTGTTCATTGTAATTAATGTTGGTATTGTTTTTCTAACTCCTTAATGTGTTTGGGTTGCATGCCATAGAGGTTCTAGTTACTAGCCGTCAAGGTCATTGTGTCGGTATTGTGGATTTTGTCGTTTAGCGTGTTGGTGTTGGTGTTGTCGTGTTTGTGTCGGGTAGGTAGCCATTTCTATCTGTCTTGATTTTCGCATGTTTTGCCCAGTTCCCCATTGTTCTAGTGTGATGAGTCGGTGTTGTCGGTTGCCCGGTCTGTGTGCGTGGTGTTCGTCGTCAAGTTGTGTGGTTCAATTGTTTTCGTTGTTGCCTTCCTGCCTAAAAACAAAAAAAAAATGCACTTTTTGCTTCACTTGTAGTCGTAACGATTAGGGTCGTTACACTACAAACGTTTTCTTCTTACTAATCCAGGATATCATAGTTGATCCCAAGCTGAAGAAGCACCATGAGGTTCTCTTTCTATCTACTGCACTCCCTACCCAGCCAAAATTTGTATATCCCTGTAGCCTCACTTCACCACCTGATACATATCTTAGACCATATCCAACTATAACACATAGGTACCTCAACACACGCTTTGTCGCAACCCTATGTAAGTGTCTCGCTTCAACTATGAACTGGCTCAGGGTGTTCACTGCAGAGTAAATATTTGGCCTAGTGTTAACCAGGTACAACAAGGATTCAATCAACTATTTGTACATAGTGGGATCCACCAGATATGAATTTGAAGCGGAATAACTCATCTTCTTCAGATTTGTCATCATAGGTGTAGTCGTGGACTTGCAGTCCGTCATACTGAATCTGCTCAATATCTCAACTATGCACTTTCCTTATCCAAGGAATATCTCACCTGGTTTTTTCACACCTCCAATCCCAAGAAATAATGCATCAAGCCAAGATCCTTCATTTTGAATTGTGGGGCTAACTCCCTCTTGCACCTGAAAATGAGTCTCTCTGCCCCCGTAAGGAACAAATATACAACACCAAGATCAATGGATCACCATCAACAACCTTGTAGTAAATATTAGGATCTACATCACTCTTGGTGAATCCAAAACTCATCAAGTATCCATCAATCCTAGAGTACCATGCCCTGGGTGCCTACTTGAGTCCATACAAATCCTTTTTCAGCCTGCAAACATGAGACTTCCTCCCATGTACCTCAAATACATAAGGTTTTTTCATGTACACTTCCTCCTCAATCACACCGTTGAGGAATGCGGTCTTTACATCCAACTGATGTAATCTCCAACCCATTACTAAAGCAAGAGAAATAATAGTCCTGATGGAAATGTACACTGGAGAAAAATTCTCCTCATAGTCCACTCCCTCTTTCTGAGAGAATATTCTCACCACAAAGCTCGCTTTGTACTTTTTGATGTTGTCGTCTATTGCATGCTTGATCTTGTAAATCTACTTGGAAGTCACTAGTGACTTCCCATCAGGTCTCGACACAATCTCCCACACATCATTCTTCATGAAGGACCGATACTCTTCCATCATGGCATCCATCCAAACATGTTGGCCACCTGCCTCCTCATAAATGGAAGGTTAAGAATCAATGATGTGACTCATCAATGCCATATAACTTGAGAACCTCTAAGGTTGTTTTCTCTCCCTAAAAGTATCACTGGGGGAATGTGGTCACTTTGTGTGCACAGGCCACTGCGACCATGACTGTACAATTGAAAAAAATAAAAGATCTGACATAGATCTATCAAATATGGCATGAAATCTTTTAACTAGCTTCGGAAAAAGACGTATACTAGCTCTGGCACTGAAATCTTTTAACCTAGCTCTCATACCATGTTGATTTTCTTTCAACCCTGGGTATGCTCTGATACCATGTTGAATTTTTTTATTTTCAGATCTGATAATTATTGCCTTATGATCTAAATGTTATTGTTATCGTAGAATAATTACACACTGAAATCTCAACAAAACTTAGCAAACTCAATGAGAGGTTATTGTAAGTAAATATTATACGAGATGATATATTACAATTGAGGGCCTTGATATATATACTTGGGAAGAGTTCCCTTTCATTAATGGACATATCTTTTCCATTATTGTCTTTTCATTAATTAATTAATTATTAATTATTGATTATTTATATAGTTATACATTATATTATAAATATATCATTTATATATTATATTTATGTTGACAATTATTTCCTCACATGCATGTCTAATTAATATACATCACTCCATCCTAGAGCAGGAAATGTGAGAGCATCTCGAGTCTTTATCACTCCTCATCAAATCAACATGACTACTAGGACAAAGACTACACGTGGGCCATTCACCACTAGCCAAATAAGCATGGCCCTGTGAGTGAATGTATCATTCTCCCTTGGTCAAATCAACATGACCAATTTGGGAGAATGCCTGTTGGATGCTTCTAACTGGAGAAACATTAACATCCTGGGTCATTCACCTCTATCCAAATCAGTATGGCCCTGTGAGTGAATGTATCATCCTCCCTTGGTCAAATCAGCGTGACCAATCTAGGAGAATGTCTACATGATGCTGCAACATCAACAGGATTGTATGGCTATTACAAGATCCTGTACTTCCCATGTTCTATTTCAATATCCCACTACTAGATGTTATGCTCAACTATGTAACAATAAACAATATAATAAGAATATAATCCCTTCCTTTCCTAGAAGCATGGTATTTAACATGGCATGATAGCCATCTAGGATTAGGAATAAGGTTTTTGCATGCCTCAACTCCCAATTAGGGTTAGGGTTCTGGACCCTCTAGAGAGTACTCTTGGAATTCCACATGTGACTAGCTTCACATGTGTAAGTAAATGGGAGTTGACGTGACATCCACTTAGTATCACAATGGTCAAAAGCATAGGTCAACTTGGCGGAGGCATAACTTCCTCATACAAACTCAGATTAAGGTGGTGTTCGCACTGTTGAAAATCCCCTCATGTATAGAATAACATAAAGAGGTTGAAAACTTTGTTTGCAAAGTTTTTTCCCCATTTTATGTCTCAAAAAAGCTCCAAAAGTTTCTAAACCACAAACTGCCAAAGCAAGACCTGCCCCTAAAATAGGTCTGACAGGCCAATAACTCTAATTTCATTGCAAATGAAATTCTATAACACAAACATAAATTATTGGTGTTGACTAACTGTTCTACGAACTGGTTTTTTTCGTCGGAATCCGGTGACATAAATCTGCACAAAATCACTATTTTTTATTGTTTAAAATCCATTTTTGAATGCATAAATGAATTTAACATGCTGAAAAACCCCTGGATACTCGGATTATATATAAATAATCACTCAAATCTGTTGATCTATCAATTTCTTACCAAATTTCAGGCAAATATTCCCAAAAAAAAATCACCAAAAAAAAATCATTTCATAAAACGTTTAGACTATGGCTAAATTATTTTTTAAAAAACATATAGAAATGGTGGACCTCCTCCTATCCTTATAAAACTTGTGCAACTTGAGCATTTTCTTCTCCATTTTGGGTATAAAGTGTATGTTACTATCCAAGGGGGCCTTATATTTACTTATTCCCACTCACCAGCACTTGAATAATATATACATAAAAGTACGTGGATCCATCGTACTCCCCTAAGCAAATTGTTAACTTGAGTAGTGCACTTGAATAATATATACATAAAAGGACGTGGATCCATCGTACTCCCCTAAGCAAATTGTCAACTTTAGTGGTGATTATAGATTAGTTACATCTTTGAATGTAATGTTTTTAGGTTTAGTAGGTTGATCATATTTTATTTTTTTAAATTCAATTCATGATTCATGTCTGGTGACCTCAGCTTCACTCCAAAGTAATACATTTTGTACATCTAATTGGTTTTTCCAAAGCACAAGTTGCATATAAAATGGAGTTTAGCTCCCTATAGAATCTCAATGCTTTTTCAAAACGGAATTTGTGATTGTACTAACAAAATCAAAATTATTGTTTATTATTTATTTGTTAAAATTATTGTTTATTATTTATTTGATTTGGTCGTTTTCCCACTTGAGATTCTTTTATTTAAAGGAAACAAGTGGGGACAATTTTATAGGGATTGTTTATAGTAAAAATTTATTAAAAAAAGTTCAATATGTGGGGAATTTGGAAATGTTTTATTATAATATTACGATATTTTAATTAATAAAAATCAAAATTTATTTTTGTTGGAGTCCAAACATAATTATAAACATATGTTTATAATAAGATGAATTGTATGCATAGGAATAAGATTTGAAAATATTTATATATCTTATTTTTATAATCATTTTCATTTAATATTAAGATTTAATTAAATTTCTAGGTACATGATTATGAATCAATTGGAATGGATTGTTTGAAATTTTTTTAAATAGTATATTTTTAAAAAATAGGTTATAAATGATTGATTTTAAAAATAAAATAATTTTATTTAAGAAGAATAATTTTATTATGATAAAATAAAGAAAGCATTTTATTTAGAGGTTTTATTTTCATGATGAAATTAAGTTGTTTATGGATCTAGTTTACTTTATTATTGTTGATGTCCCTTAGGGAGGAGAGAGTCTTTAGTTGTAGCATGAGAGTTGAAAGAGTTCATTAGATCATTATATCTTGGAGATGAACTTGTCTTAAGTATTTTTACTTTTATTAATGTAGAGGAAGGCACTAGTGTTTGTGAGACACAAAACCTAGAGAAGACTTGAAGTGATATGGTTGAAGTCCTTTAGTGAGAAGGACCTATGATTTGTTGCAAAGAAACCTTAGAGGAGACATGGAGAACTTTTTCTTAGAGATCTTATGTGATGCAAGCTTGGAGAAATATAAAGGGTGATTTGCTATTGTTGATGCTAGCTTGTTGTTAAGATTTTAGAGTGGTTAGGAGTAGAATAGTGTGATGTCTTTCTATGCCATGTTTGTTTGTTATGGTTTCTTATTGATGGTGGATGTCCTAGCTACAATTTGGATGCATTAGAGAGTCTTAACTTGTGATAAGATTGAAGGACATCTTTTACTAGGTTGTGATAAGTTGTTGGTATGTACTTGTAACTTCATTTGTTGTATATACAAAGTGTACTTTGTTGTCCAAACTTTGTGTACTAGCATATTTGATTTTCAAGTTATGTTCCCATGGTGATTGAGTAGTTTATAGTGCTAGTTATGTGTCTTGAATTAACATAATGGTGAGTAGATGTTTTTGAGTGATTTGACAAGTAATAGAAGCTAAGAGGGAAAATGTATGCTTGTAACAAATCTATTGTTTACAA
Organism: Picea engelmannii; assembly: GCA_009831015.1. Taxonomy (NCBI): domain Eukaryota; kingdom Viridiplantae; phylum Streptophyta; class Pinopsida; order Pinales; family Pinaceae; genus Picea; species Picea engelmannii. Next base: position 459,664 of record ML778753.1, read on the forward strand.
GTTATTTTTAGATCTATTATATGATCGGGATTGTGTCCTTAGGACTAGAAATCTAGTTCCTTAGAATTACATTGTTTCAATGTTTATTTTCTCAGTTGCCTTATGTATTTGGTTAGATAGAAGTGAAATATACGTTGTTTTAATTTATATTTTAGATTCATCCATAAGGCTGAAATTTCATAGGAAATAGATCTAGGAAGCCTCAGGTAAATGAGGTGAAACTTCTAAATTTACATTAAGCATAGATTCTTGAAATTTCCACACGGTATCAGAGTTGATTTCACCGAAATTTCTCTCTTGGTAAAGACAAAGTTGGGTATTTAGGTTATTTTGTGCCTGGGAGAGATGATTTTCTTATTATAGGTTGTTGGGAATGAAACCCTATTGCACTTGAGAAGAAGTGTTTAAACCCAAGAAGGGTAATCTACTTGATTTGTTGTAGAATTTTCTATGAGGTATGCTTCATATTTTGTAGGGATGAATACTCTTGGTCTTAGAGAGGTTAATGTGTTGGAAGGTGCTTCCAATTTTACACCTTTGATGTGGAGGTTGTGAATTCCATTTGAAGAGGTTGAGCTTTGGGAGTACGTTGAGACAAAGATCATTGTACCTACTGATCCAAAACTATTGTCCCTGTACCTATCAATCCAGAGATCATTGTAACATGTCCACACCATGTTTCTCATGGACATGGGTCATGCATTAATTACCTACTCTTCGCAAATACTCCCAAAAGTGATAAATTATACATCAACATTGTTGACAAAGTAGACACATAGACTAATCACTTCTTATCACATGGTTTTAAAATAATCCCAAAAATGGTATCTCATATGTTAGGCTATGGAAGCCCCCCAGTTACTTAAAATAAAGAGTTAAGGGAGATCTACATGAATAGTTCATAGGGCACAATACTTTCTAAGGTTTTGCAAATGTGGTAGCAAGCTAAGTGGGCTTGACTATGGGGAAAAATCCATAGTTAAGCACACTTTATCTATAGGAGTCTTGGGATGGGTGACATCTTGGGAAGTGTTAGTTACCAAGTGAAATCTAAAGGTGATTATTGAGGCCACGTGATTCATTTCACTAGTTTCAATCCCACTTCTTTACCCCTATGAGCATCACCTGATGCAATTAGTGGTAAGTGGACTATTTAATATCATGAGAAATTTGATCATTTTAACTAATGATCATGGACACAGGTCATGCATTAATGACTTACTCTACATAGATAATCCCAAAAATGATATATTATATGCTGGATTGCAGAAGCCCCTAAATTTCCTAAAATAAAAATTCAAGTGAGCTCTAAATGTATAGTTCATTAGGCACAATAATTGCTAAGGCTTTACAAATGGGGTAGCAAGCTAAGTGGACTTGACTATGAGGAAAACTCCATAGTTAAGAATCCTTTAGACAGAGGAGTCTTGGGATGGGTGACATACTAGGAAGTCTCGGTTATCAAGTACAATCCCCAAAGGTGACCCCTATGAACATCACCTCATGCAATGAGTGTTAATTGGATTATTCAATATCATAAGAAATTTGATCATTCTAACTAGTGCGCTTGAACATAGGTCATGCATTACTGACTTAATTTATGTAGATAATCAAAAAATAATATCTCAAACATCAACATTATTGATGGGGTAAACACATAAACCAATCACTTCTTACCACATGGAAACATTACACCAACATAAATGAATCTAAAAATACATGTGGATGTTCCAAGTCCTATCATGTACATTATGGCTTTAACATGAATCGATATTCCATGTCATATAATATTTTATCAAAAATTACTAAGCAATAGACCCTCTCAAGATGGAATCAACTAAGTATTATAAGTATTTTAGGTCTAGTATCTAAGTAAATTCAAGGTTCGTTATTTTCATGATACACAACTATTCTTAGGTCCCAACTCGCCTTTTAACTAGATCATATAATGTTTTGGGTTAGGGGAACGTGGGAATACTTTAAATGTTATGCCATGGAGTGCACAAGTCTTCAGATTTTCCTAAATTCCCAAGATCATACCATAAGGTGTAGTGGGGGCGTAGCTCCATCATTCATGATGATGTCATCAACAAGATCATGCCATAAGGTGTAGTAGGGCATAGCTCCATCATCCATGATGATGTCATCAACAAAAGGGAGAGTTCTTTAACAATAGGACATTTCATGATGACTTCAACAAAACATGAGTCATAAGTACATCTAGAGGGTGTTGAGAATGCCATGTGGCACGAACACATTTGATACATGCATGCTTTTATTTTAAAAACCATACATAGTAAGGGTTGAACACAAAATATTATTAAGTGTGCTTTATAAGACTCTCATATCCATAATCCTAATAAGATCGTAGAGCTTGTGTATCCATAATCCTAATAGGATCCTAGAGCTTGTTTTCTTTTAAACTTGTATCATGAGTCATAAGTACAAGTAGAGGGTGTTGAGATTGCCATGTGGCACTAACACATTTTATACATGCATGCTTTTATTTTAAAAACCATACATAGTAAGGGTTGAACAAAAAATTCATTAAGTGTGCTTTATAAGACTCTCATATCCATCATCCTAATAGGATCCTAGAGCTTGGGTATCCATAATTCTAATAGGATCCTAGAGCTTGTGTTCTTTTAAACTTTTATAAGTTCCAACATGGAACTCAACATTTTTTATAACCATAATTTAATAATATTCTAGGTCTATATGGTAAAAGAACTCAAACTTTGTGTTTCTTGAACTATACAGGACTCTAAACCAATATTTCTTCCAATCTAATCTAATACTATTGTATAGTCCTTTTAGGTTGCTACCTTAAGAAAATGAAGATTCAGTTGATTATGTTTTATAATACGTACACATTTCTCACAAAATTAATGAGGAATTAACAAAAAATAATGAAAATTCAGGTTCAATTCTTCAAGTGAATTCTAGACCTTGTGTGTTTTAGATTGTGTATCCTCTTCCAAGTACCTAGCCCCAAAATTTATTGAAATCTATATATTTTGGGTCCAGGAAAATCACTGAAGCACAATAAAAATAATAAAAGAGCTCAAAGAATCATCTACTTCACATAACTAAATACAAGAACACTTATAAGTTCACCTAACACCTATAATACTTAATGTTGGGTACTTGAAATATTCACAGTTGATACAAAAACCCTAATAACTTCAAGGATTGAGCTAATCAATATCTAACTTCTATATCAATATCTAGATTATATATCAATTGTTACTTTACACATTACAACTAGATAAAAATATAATACCAATAACACATCCACTTTAAAGAAAAATAAATTAAAACACAAAATAATAAATAACATAAAAATTACAAATATACAATGTCCTCAAAACATGTCAACTACAAAAAACATTATACAATTCTATCAACGATCCAATTCCATAATACGACCAATTTAAAATAGCATAAACTATTTATTAAAAAACATAGAATAATGGTGGGCCTCCTCTCTTTTTTGCAATGTGTTATCGCACAGTTTGTAGTTTGGGAAAAGGCCAACCCAAGCAAAAAGTGTTTGAAACAACTAGGGACACCTATAATTGTCACCTCAATAGATATCCTCCTCGATTTAGTGATGGACAAGTCCAACACAAGGGAGGTTTCCCGGGTGATCCTAGGGAGATTGTAAGGGGAGAGGGCAAGAGATGAAGGAATTACCCCTATAGGTATTGATTAGAAGGTCTTGAGGCTTGATGGAGGATGAGTATAGGTCAAGGAAAAGGCTTCCAATCAATAGTAAATGCAAAATAAATGTTATACAACCCAAAACAAGACAATATATGATAAAGTAATCCCTGAGATAAGAGGGAAAACAGAAAGAAACCTTGTTGTCCCAAAATTGCAGCATATAACAGTGATATATCAACAACAATATAATTATAACAACTGCAAATTAGACCATAAAAAATCAGCATGTGATATTGGATAAGAAAGCTTGTAATTAGTGAACAATTTTCCAATGTTCAAACAAATATTTGATGTCAAATGATGGTTGTAAAAAGTGTTATCAACAAAGAATTATGACAGCCTTATGGCTGTAGAAAACATTTTCTATAGCAGCAAATTCTAGCCACTAAAATCAGCAAGTAAACCGTCCAAACAATATCCCTTTATCAGTAGATTAATTATCACAACTTACAAGCAATTTTCGACGGTAGAAAGATGAGGAAACTGTATGAGCAAGAAGTGTTTGTTGCAGCCCTAATGGATGTAGCTTAATGTTTATTGTATAAAACTAACCACTTTACCAAGCAAGATTCCCTTGAAGCATAATAGAGTTTAAAACATTTAAAATTAAAATCCAACTTGAACAATTCCAAAACCTCAATTTTCATGTTTACCAATGCAACAATTAACAATCTCCAATGAAAAGATTAGTCCCTTGTTATTGGGTGAATGGAGTCTCTTCCTTGGAAGAAAAAATAGGAAAAGAGGAATAAAATATTTTTGTTGAGATTTAAACCCTTATAAAACCCAACAACAATACTTACAAATTGTCTAGCTTGGAATCCAAGTTGAATTAAGGTTTAAAGTTTCTCTAGGGGTGTAAACCCTCTTAATTCTTAGAGAAATAAACCCTAGATAAGCCTTGCAACAAGTGTGTAAACCCTTTTATTTCTTGTTGCATGCCTTATATCCATTCAATAGCAAAGAAGAAATAAACCTTGGTGGAGGGTGTACGCCTTTTTACTCCTCCTAGGGTTTTAGATATTTTTCTTCAATTTAAACAAGCAAAACAACAATTAATTGCATAAATTACTACCAAATCCAAGAAAAAGCATGCAACAAAACCCTTACTACCAAGAAATCATCCAATGTTTTTCCAAGAGAGACCACCAAGAAAAATAGCTAGCCTTAAATTCTCCAAATAACAAGTGTTGCATCCATTTGACAATAAAAAGAGAGATATATAATTACTAAAGGGAGCCAAAATTTCAGTCCAAAGAGTATCATTATCAAGTGATGAGTTATTTCCAAATGAAAATGAATTGCCTCATATTTATATGAGGAAACCCAAGTCAGGGTTTGTCCACACTGTTATAACCCTATAATTCATAGGATCATCTGTTGACTGGAAATTTTTCACTCTAGGTGTATAGATTTGCAAATAATATTTCATCTCTGCAAATTATTTTCAAGGGAAACAATGCACAAAATCCACATAATGCACTTATCCTAAGTTTTGGAGCAAATATGACTTTGCGCTCACAGAGTAAAGACTATGCATAAATGAACGGTTTAGACGTTGGCGCTGAGATCTACGGTCTACAAGCTTTTCCGGACCCCCCCGACCATTCTACCTTTAATGGTAGGGGGGGGGGGTCTGGAATCGGGTATAAAGAAGGCGCGCATATGAACGACTGAGAGGTTGG
>ML778753.1:476110-491633 GCA_009831015.1 Picea engelmannii
GGGGGGGGGGGTCCGGAATGAAGTGGTTTTCCCAGCGGGCCCTATCCTAATGTGTCACCCATCCATCGCATTGGAACTCCTCCACTCCAGACCACTTACCACTTACCATCATTCCCACTTATCATTCATCATTTCCTGACATACCCCGTCACCTCATGACATGAGCCTCCATTTTCCCGCCACCCATCCATGCATAAACCAAGCTTAGGGTAAAAAGAATAATAGATTAAATAATAATAAATATTATTATAGTTAGAATAAGTTAAACTAGCTAATAAATAACTAGTTAATAATTAATTAATTATTAACTAATTAATTGATTAATAATTAAGTCAAAATCTAAGTTAGTAACTAGGTTAGTTTTGAATTAAATAAAACAATTAAAAAATAAAAACAAAATATAATAAATATACATTAAAACATATAATAAACAAATTAGAAATAAAACAAAAATTATAAAAACACAAAACATATATAAAAATAAAATATATAACAAAAAGGGTAATAAAACAATCAAAACATAATAAAACAAAAATTAAAAAAAAATAATAATAAAAAACAAAAATCAAACAAACCAAAGGCAAACATAAAATATATTAAAAACAAAACAAATATTAAAAACCTACGCTATCCTAAGTCTACCCCACCCAAAACTCCACGCACCTTCATACCTCACGCCCATCCAATCAAATCAAACATTTAATCAAACGGATATAAAACTTTCCGGACCCCCCCTCACCATCCGATGTTTAACGAGAGGGGGGTCCGGAATAATGGTTTTTCAATACCACCCCCCATCCACTTGTCGCTTTCCTATTCCAGCAGACACCCCCCCCTCCCCAAAACCACTTACCACCTCAGGGGGGGACCAGAATACCACCAATCACGAAAAAAAAACCGTTTTTCCAAATTTTTGCCTATTTTCACCTGTTCAGCATATCTTCGTCCGAGGCCGTTTTTGGGAAAATGAAAACGAATTTTAAGAAACCAAGAGAGGTTTTTCTCTGTAACGGGATGAAGAACAAAAACCTATCTCATTTGTTTCACAACTACCACGATCATGGAGAATCAAATCCATCTTCGAGGCCCTTTTTCCATATTTTCTCTTTTCCGTTACAGTCTTGATTTTGCGGGAGCTGTTATGGCCAACTGGAGACGAATTTGGAGAAACCGAAGGATATTTTTTCCAGCACATGCCCATATAGAATAACCTCCTTCAGTTTCTTCCCAGGTGTCATCTTTGAAGAGAAACACATGTCTGTTCGGACCCCTTTTTCGCAGAAAACCGGTCCTTCTTTCATGGCAGACAGTTCCAAATTTTGTGGGATTGGTGGCTATTTTTGGCCGAGGCGGTTACAACCGACTCTCAAAACGGAGGGGGAGGTATATCCTATTTATTCATAGGATTTTAATGTAAAAAGGTTCGACCTGTGTAAAGTTTTTCCCTTTTGGCTGAACTATGGGCCTTGCTACTCCAGGAGGTTTTGTCTGTAATTTCTGAATGACTAAATAGTAACAGAGAAGATGACTTACAGGATTCTTGTGTATCAGCATTGGTGGTGTTCCTCTTCTGTGTTAAGTGTTTTCTTCCAGTTATCACGCCATTTGTTTTCAATTTCCTATTATCGAATGATAGTAATAGAGTAGAATTTATTGGTGAATACTCTGCATCTGATCCTTTGGTAATTTTTATGTTTTCTTCTAAAGCTCAGTTTATGAATTCTTAACTGCTCATTTGCTTATTTTTCCTCCCCCATTTCTTCCTCAATCGACACCATTCAAGCTTAAGACGATCCAACACCTATTACTATCTTGCACTGTGGAGACATTTACCTCTAGTTGATTTGATCGTTATCTTATAAACAGACCCCACAGCCCAATGGTGATCTGAGAAACTCGTCAACCACATCTTCATCTAAATATTTTCAAAAACCCCAACCCCATACTTTCATATCTAGCCTAACATCCATCCCACACAAACCAAGTTAAATCGAAAAGAGAGATCCCTCTCTGAGTCTTGGAGGGCTAGATCCAAGACTCCAAGTGGTTTGAGGTTACCTCTGTGATTGCCTCCGCAGCCTTAGGAAAATTACAGAGGGTTAACACACACTACAATTAAATCTATAATTTTATGCTAAAACCTAAGTTACAATTCTCAATTAACAAATTGATTTTCTCTTTTTTCCCACATAGGCTAAAAAATGACTAAAAATAACAAAATAATGGCACATAAACCCATAAAAATCTTCTCCAATGTGGAACGTATGATGATAAGCCTCCAAAGGCTAGGATGTAATTCTAGTAAATTTCCACATCACCCGTAAATCAAGAAAAAGAGTGGGGATTCAATCCCACAACACCACCAAGTATACTAAAATGGAAAACCGTCCCCTCAAAAGTGTGACTTCATCCACCAAAGGAGGGATGTTTGGGAATAGGAGGATAACATCATCTCTCCTTCATGATTTTGGGCCTTTTTTAAGTGCTAGAGACATCTCTCAAGGTGAAATTTCATCATCCTAGGCCTTTAATGAGTGGGGCGCAACATCCATCCAGTGGGCTTTCAAGCCCCTATGAAGGTCCAAGTGGATTAGTCCCTCCGTGAATATCTTTCATCGGGAAAGTTTCTGCAAAGACAAGTAAATACGCCCTTCAAGGGTCCACAAGTCATATGAATCATTCCAAGTAAGCCACATTTAATAAAATAACCACCCAAACAAGTGCATTAAGTCCCCCCTTTTCAAATTAAACAAATGCTCAAAGACCTTATAAACTTTTCCAAATTTAGAAATGGGAGGGGTGTCATGGTGTCCTATTGGGTAGGCCAATCCCCAAGTCAAGGAGTGTTTCCCAAGAATACCCTCTCTAGGCCATGTAGTGAGTATGAGATGGATTGGGGTAGTAATTTTGGGCATGGGGTTCTTGACATATCAAGGGCTCATATTGTTTCATTTATGGGTGCCTTTGTGGAGGGTGTGTTGCTTCCCTTCATTTGCAATGCAACATTTTTCCAATCCATTAATTTTCCTTTTTCGTATTTATTGTTCGAACATTGAGTGTTATGTGCAATGGAAATTAAAAGAGCGCTGCAATACCACTTGAAATTAGAACACATTGAGTTCCATTTTCACTGGAAATTAAAGGACATCGAAATGCATTCCCCGATCAAGTGGGACAATTGTATTCATGTTCTTTTTAAATGTCCTTCATTTTTATGGAGAAGTGTTTCATTGCTCTCATGACCTTAGGGAGAGAATCTAGAAGGATATATTATGACTTTTGAATTTTATAGTGCTAGCTACAACACCTCTGGGCCTTCAACCACTTCTTCCCATGAAATGAGGTACAATCCCTTCTTGGGGTCAATGAACCCAAAAACCCAAAAGATGAGGAAACGGAAGGGGAGAGGTGTGGAAAGTGGTAAGTATGAGTGGGAATGGTACGATGATCCTTCAAGGAGACCCCTTAGTAGTAACCCATTTTCCGAGGATGACCCACTTAATAGGAAACCATGTCAACAACCAAGGTGAAATAAGGAAAAAGGTATACCTTCCAAGCAAACTTTCCATAATAAAGAAAGGACCCTTTGCAACATGCTTAAATGCTTCAATTACTAAAGTGACACTTACCATGAGACTGGACTTGTTACCTCATGAAGCAATACATGTTGTACTTTCTGGGCTAGGCTGGTGTGATGGACCTTGTTATGTTGCTGACAATAAATGGTGATGTGTGGTGGAGAGGAGGGGATATGTCTACTCAATGTGGGCTCAGCTAGTCATATATCTCTTAGCACTCCATGTTTTCTACCTGCGGGCCTCAAGACATCATCTTATTAGTTACCCCTAGGTTGGGGGGTAATATATGTGTTATCACACTAAGTTGCCTTGGGTCTTTAGCATTTAGTTTTAAATTTTTCTAAGCCTTTAGATTTTTTAATTTTTATTTGTTTTCTTAAAGTGTGATTTACTTAGGTTACCTTGAATAAATGAAGGCTTAAGTGATGACTCAATTTTTACCCTCATATAGATTTTTGGCCTAGGGTCATTTTCTTGGCTTATGTTTTGACCCACTTCATGACTTGACACTAAGCCTGACTTATCCCATGATCAACTTGACTTGATAGGTCACTCTCCTCATTCATACCTTTGTATCCTTTCTATGTTGTCCCTTTGTCCTCTTATAATGGTCAAATCAACTTTTTGAAAAAGGAGCATTGCCAACTCACTAGGAGTTTCTGTAGCGCACTCCCTGTCCTTCATCCTTTGCCATGATTCGTTATCATAGTGTTGATGTCATGTCTTCCTTGTTTTAAACACCTTGGTTAGTTAAAATATGCCTTTGCATATTTTATCTTTATGAGCTTGCTAACGGTTTTCAAAGTTTTGAATGTTCAAAACTCGGTGCTGCAAAAACTACCAATTTTAACCAATTGGCAATGGTGCTACAGGATTGGATGTTGAGGTGGATTTGGAGGCCAATATGCTCATGATAATCTCCTAAACATTTGCATAACTCCATGTTATCGTTGATTTTCCAGGTATCCCATGGTTTCCCTCCTCTGCATATCAATTTCGGGTAGTAATTATCGCTTGGAGTTTTTGTAGTGATTGTGTCTGCGGAATTGGAAGAGGACCCTTCCCTCATTCTTTCTATCAATATTTCTTTCACATAAACCTGTAGTCACCATCACCTAGTTGGCAGTCGTAAGAAATCTACTCGCCTTGCTCCCGAGTTTTGAGTGCCCAAGAAAACTTTACCTCTTGTATGCGTGTTGGGCTACCTAAAATCGTTGTTGAAACTACGCTTCCTTTTTCCCCTACTTCCTCTATCATTTGAATTGGAGTGTTTTTCAACCCGTTTTTCAAAGATCATCACAATGGATTCCTTCACCATATGATTATTCCTCAGTTTAAAGATTTGTAAACAACTCAGGGAAGCTAGGAAGGAGGTGGGTCATTTGAAATCAAAAGGCCTATCTAAAAGAATTGAGATGAAAGAACTCATGGATGGTTACAACCACACTCTTGATTTAGCAAGATTTGCAGCTAGAAGAGACCAACCTCTCCATAAGAAGCTCAAGAAACGTTATAGGAAAAACAGAGACTTTCAGTCTCAGAACAGAAAACTCAAAGCAAAGTTTCAACAATTCAAGGATGAGATGGCTCAAAGAAATTTGAATGTGTTGGTTGAAGCTGTTATTGAAAAGGAGAAACCAGTAGCCAAGAAAATCATAGCTCCAGTGAAGAAGCATGTTACTACAAAAGGAAAGCATGTTAATGTGCCAAAAGGAAGTCCTCCTTCCACAAGAAGGAGTGTTAGGTTGATGAAGTGATTGGTGAAAGGTGAGCTCCATTTTTTAGAATGGCCTCTTTTTGAAGGATAAGTGATTCAGGAAGTATTATTTGTTTCCACTTCTACAGGCTTTATAGGCTCCTATCAAATCTAGATCAAGGTTTTTGTGCTTTTCAAAGAGTTAATCTCTTCATACAGAAGTAACACAGACATTCTGTAGCGCTATGGCACTACAGAATTGTCTAATTCGCATATACTATAAGTATGCTACCTTTAGTGCTACTAAATCTCCTAAGACTGGTGTAGCGATGGCGCTGCGAATTCCATAGGGCACTACCAAAATTGTTAAGCAGTGTGATGATGGCGCTGCGAATTCCACAAGGTGATACCTATTTGTTTTAATGTTGGGCGCTACACATTCAGCAAGACCAGTTCGACATGGCGCTATCGAATTTCACACAAAGAATAAATTACACAGGCTTTGGCGCTACCGAAATTCTAGTAGAGGTTGAATTACGCACATAGACACACAGGCTTGGTGCTACCCATTCTACAGGCCTATTTTTGGAGGTTGCACTATGAATTTGCAGAGAGTTTTTGGAGGCGCTACAAACGATCGCTACCAAGAGCGCTACCTAATGACGCTACCAACAGGTACCTGAAATCAAGGGGTTCGAGTTATCATCCTTGTGAGTGGCTGATGATGTGGAGAATGGTTGAGATGGTAGTTGGCAGCATGATGACAGTTTACAAGCCTCTGCAGGACACTTGGCATGCAAGGATATGTACATCAAAGAATATCAAGTCTGTTTAAAGTTGGTTGGATTAGTGGTCAACATTTTCCCTTTTTATAGAACAGTTGTTAGCTTAGTTGTTAGATGAAATAACTATTTGGAAAATTTCATGGGACGAAGGCCATCTCGCACCTCCAGTTGTTGCCCTCCCTTTTTGTTATAAATAGATACTCCAAAAGATTTAGTAGGTTCAAATGGTTGAGCTAGGCTCCCTTATTGTAATATTTTGTTGAAGCTACCGGTTAACTGGTTATGTACTTGATTTGAGACTTCTTCATTAATATAAGTCAGCTTTATTATTCCATCTTATTTGCCTCTGATACTGAAGTATTCATGATTGAATTATTCACATGGATTGTTGTATATGTATTATGATGAATGTCTGATTATAGTACTGTTATGATGTTCTTTAGTTTCCTTAAGCTTTGAATTCAAGAAGATCTTGTGTTTGATTTTTTCCTCCTTAGGCTGCTTGAAGACCTGATGTCCATAGAATACCTCTACATTTTCCTCACCAAAGTCTTCTCTCTATTCACCTTTACTCCTACTTGGTGACTGAAGTTGATCAAGACCCTAATTGCGTGTGCATGCTAGCCTAGGATTCTGAGTTAGAAAATTATTATCTTGAGTCTTATCCATTTGGCCTCTTTAAATTCATTTACATTTACATATAACCTGATGGGTACTGGGATTATCTTTTACGCAATCTAAGGGTTATTCCTAGTGCTAACAATATGGTTCCTATATGGAGACATGTGCTCACCATAGAGTGTGTGAGAACCTTGACGTCTCTTGTTATGACATGTTCCTACACATACTCAAGCAAAACATTAGAGCATTGGAGGGTGACTAACTCACCCCTTACTCATATAAGAAAAAATTCAAAAGATAAAAATTAACAACTATAATATTTCTTAATATTTTTTTGTATTTTTCAAAAGCTTCTAACTAACATGTAATGATTCAAGGAGATGCATCACAACTACTATGCATAAATGAAAGAAAATAAATATGTAAAGACATGTATATAAATGAATGCAACTAACCTATGATGAGCACACAAATGCAATGTAGAAAATCAAATGACCTACCTACTTACCTGGGGCCCGAGGCCCATGGATATTGGGTCTCATTTACATAAGGTCGAAAGTTTAACCCATCAACAGGTAATGACATCTTCCTCCCATCCATGGAAAATAAATAGTAAGTACTCTTTTCAGAATTCTTCTTGACAACGTAAGGGACAAGCCATAGAACTCAAATTTTCTTGTCATACTTAGGTTTTCCCTTTATTTTATCCCACATGAGTGCAAGGATGCCTTCGTCAAACTCAACATATGGTAGATATCCAATGTAAGGATGTGTGGGAGGATTTTCTTCGACTACATGTTTAATAGCTTGTTCTCACTCTTGGTCCTTCTTATCTTCATCCTTTTGGAGTATCTCTATTGATCTTGGTTCCTTTCCTTGGTATTTCACAAGCTTCTCCTTATACTTATTTTTTTCATTAATAATGTATCAATACAATCTTCTTGTGAAAAAGTAAATCCCAAGGATCATACTCAGTGACCTGGGGTGTCACATAATATTCACAATCACTTCAATAATATGGGATATTTAGATAAACTAGATGATTCTGTGCAACATTTTGACTATACGGAATCTCAAATGTCCCATCCCCCATAAGGATATGTGCATGAGTGAGGTCCATACTAAGAAAACCACCAAGGGTGGTGCACAAAATTCTTGATAGGAGCATGCCCCAAGAATATGGTACATCGATCACAACCACATTCATAGTGATTTCAATGTGTGGGAATGCCTACAAGTAAGATTTCATATCTTCTATGAGATCGCAAACCTTGACTTTCTTTGAATCAATTCCACAAACATTTCCATAAGGATGGGTTATCCTCAAGCCTAGTTGTCTCATGACCTTGAAAGGCATCACATTTGTTGAAACCCCTGAATCCAACCTACAATTGTTCAAACAAATACCATTTATGCCCAAAGGAATATAAAAAGGAGGACTATATTCCCTTTGGTTCCCATAATACAAAGTATTCAAAATCATTGAAGCATCATCTACTTCATCTTCTATTTTTAAAGTCTCCAAGACTTATTTTCTTATCGAAGGAATCTTGCACATATTGACCATGAGTACCATAATATTCATACTTCCAATCATATTAGGCACGTCGATGTTCAGGACAAGATCCTCATTTGTTGGTACAGGTTGTGGAAGCGGGTCATGAAATGGAGGGGTAGGAGGTGGAGGAACCACCTTTGTTGCTAGGGAAAGTGAAGATGGGAATTTATTTCTTCTTGAATATGTTAACATATATTTCTTCCTCAACCTTTCCTTTAAAGGTTCATCCAGTTGGATCAATATTTCCAACTAAGCTTGCCAAGCTACCTGCTCCCTGACTTCTTCAAGTTGTTCCTTTGTGATGTCAATGTATTTTTCATCCTCAAGTGTGTAAGTTGTATCAATGCATTTTAACCTGTCTATAGAGACTGAATATTCTTCTTTCATTTGTCTTTGACACTCATGTTCCTAGTGAGGTTCTTCATAAGTAAAACACCATGTTGATTCTTCCATGCTAACCATCCCAACAATATTCAAGGTGTCGGGTTCCTTCGCTTCTTGTTGTGGCTTTAGTTTCCAGTCTGGGTTTTCCCTCTACTTTATGATAAACTAAGGCCTTGGAGTAGAATGTTTCCTCTCTAAATTCATCAACCTATTCATGATATAATTTTGGCTCTCGATAAACTGGGTATTCATTTGATCAAACGTTTGGGCTAGGAGCATGATTGGATTCTACACATTATTGGTTGAATTCTTCGTCTTAGGTTTTGTTCTGGCATGAGGGATCTAAAAAGGCTCAATATTTGAGTTGAGAAGATGTTACACCTCAAAATTACTCACTTCGATATTGTCGCAAGTGTCATCATTACAAGTGTTGTTCGTAAGTGTCACATCTTGACCATAAGTGTTGCAAGTGTCAAAAACATCATGTTTCCATATTTCCTATGTTGTGCCTCTAACGACATCACAAAGACACTTAAGACACCTCAAAGGCTAGTTTGGAAGAAGAGAAATTAGTTGACAGGGAGTACAAACCTTTTACCATTGAAAGAACCACTAAAACATGAATTTTGGAGAGGAGCGCTCCCCTACCCACTGTCAGGGAGTGTTGGCGCTCCCTGGGCCTCTTTGGGGGAGTGTTTGAGCACCCTGTGCACCCTTTTGGGGGAGCGCTACCCTTTTCTGAGCATGTTTTGGGTTTGTTGAGATAAATAAGGGAATAATCCCTCAATTCCTGAAGGTAGTTGGATTCGACTAGACGGTCAAGGCATGATCTTAGGGAAGATCCTCAACTGAAGGAGAGGAATCCTCAACTTATCCCAAAGATCTCTCAAGTCGTTGAGCCTCTCCAAGGTTATATAAGGAGGCCTTCTCATGGTGAAAGGTACATGGAAAAGATTGGAGATGTGAAACTTATCATCTCATGAGTGAGATATCATCAAAGCAATCAGTGTAGATTACTTGAGAAAAGGGGTTGGACAAGGAGAACTGGAAGAAGTTGTTGCACCTTCATTCAATTTAGGATTGTAGGTACTTTTACCTGTTCTCATTAATAATCAATGCTTGGCCTGTTTATTTCAAACTTATGCTTGTTCCATATGAGTTTGTCTGCAGTAGATGGATCAATATTTAAACTAATCTCAGTAGAGTAGGAAGTCCATTGTATCTTTGTTTCTCCTACAGGACCTATCAGGGAGCTCAGGATCGAAGCTCAGCTAGGACTTTGCAAGGACAAACGTCGCTAATAAGGTACATATCTTTCTCCTTCTCTTTAATTTATTAGTTTGATTAGATATAAAAGGAATTCAGTGTCCATGTTAAGCACTTTTCTGTCTTGGCTCCCCTTTAGCCTTACACAGAGAACTGGAATGCTCTGGTTCCCCTTACACCAGAGCACTACCCCATTTTTGTGAGAAATTCTCCAGATTTTTCATCTTCTGAAGCTATTTCTTGGTTTTGGCATTTGCTCAGGGTCTCATACTCTCAGTCCATATTGGTATTGGCCTTCAATACTCTGTTTTCTAAGGATTGATCTCTTCTTGTTTGGGGATTTGACATTTTGTTTCCTTGCCTTGAAGTCACTCTTTGTCTTTGCTGACCTAGAGTTAACTTGTTGTTTTCTTCTCCTTTATCTAACTGAGTGGAAGCTTTTGCGAGGAAATCCAAAGGTATGTCAACCTTTTCATTTGATCTTTGAGGTCAGTTTTCCAACATTTCTCTTTTGTTTGAGGTTTTTTTGGTACTTGTTTGCAAATTTGGTTATCTTTGTCCTTCTTGTCTATTTCACGACGAGAGTGTGTTTTTTGTTTTGTGTGAGGTTTGCTTCTGATTGTTTAATCCTGAAGTCTGATTGACATTTAAAAGCCTTACATTTGATTATCATTCACATATAAGAAAAAGGACATATTTTAGTGATTGTTTTGGATATTAAAAGGCATTTATGAAATATTTAGCATTGCCTTGGATTTGAGTGAGAAACAAATTGATTGAGGACATTGCATATTAGTGTTTGATAGTGAAAACAACTTTTCTCCTTCCCTTAAATAGCCATTCATTGAAAGAAACAACTACTTATTATCTTCTTGTGCATTTTTTGGGGAATTGAGTCATCATACCGTCAGTTTCATTGTCATACACCCTTTGAGTAAATAACAACCGTAAAATCATCGCTAATTAAAATTTATCTAGAACATTTTGTTTTTAGGATCTTCCACCAACATTAGACTAGGATTAGCACTTTCGATTAGGATGTGAGTACAACTCTCCAAAGTTTTTCAAAACAAACATTAGCATCCTGAGATAGGGAGAGTCAAATCCATTTGTCGTATAGGCTTTCTAGGATCCCCATCTCACACAGGGGTTACACACGATGTCGCATTCGAGAGAGTTACAGAGATTATCCCTCCATGGTTCAACTGTTTGTAGTGGTCGGATCGTATATTGGGGGTCACTTGAAGGTATACCCATGATTATGTGTGGGAGCCTCTCAAGTTGATTTCGGACTTGTTATCCTACCCATACGTTCGGATCGGACTGTCGATTGTACCCACCTAGGGGCTGACTGCGAGTTGGTGTCCTTAGTTTCCATAATCCTTAGGTACTTACATGAGGTGACAGTGAAGGTAAGTCTCACTGTACCTAGAACAAACATTGGTCAAACTCACTCGGGCTCCTTGGAGGGTAAATCCACAATTATTGCATGGAAGCTTGCACCAAGGTGAAAGTTCATTAAGCAGGTCACCATTGTAACTGTTGCATCATATCCTAGCCCCTTCTTGACTTGATCATGCGACGTTGGATTTCATCACCAACTAGTACGATCATCGAGAGAAGGTTTGTTTGCTTGGTTTTGATTCCTAGATTTCATTAGTGTATGTTGTTTCTTTTCATTGGTTGGCCTTAGATTTTCAAGGTGTACTGTTATTATCTAAAATTGAGCCTGTAGATGATAAAGGTCTTTGTCAATTACGTAGGATGCAAGGGATACCTCTGAAAGGCTACCAACCCTTACCTCCTAACCCTCCAGAAGACAACTACTGTGGAGAGGTAGAAAATCAATCTGACATTGGGAGTGTTGTTGCTCCTCCATTAGACAATTCAGAAAGTGCTTTGGTTACAGTTGAGAATCCCACTCTCTGCACAACATATGTGTCGAAAATTCCTCTCAAACCACTTTTGCTTCATTTAGACACTCTTGGGAACGTCATAGACGAAGAGGTCCCATAGTTACCTGCGAGAGCTTTTACCGAAACATCTATGGGATCCATAGAACCAACATTTGGTGATGAGTATAGGACTCATGTTTGTCCTACCACTGCAGTAGATACAAATCCCACACCTACTTTTTTTGTATGGAGGACTTCATCAGGACGCTATCTCTATGAGCATTTTGAATCCTTTCGACAACCCTTTAATCCTCATGACCCTCCTGTTGAAACTAGGCCATCTGGTCAAATGATGAATCACCCCATCGATCAGGTCATTAACCCTATTATTGCGTCAGCAAAAATCTATCCTAACGCTAGACTCATCACCTCTACTCATTCCCAAGGCACTTCGATCCCTACCCCCTCTTTTACAAACTTTCACTCTACATCTCCACATGTTCTGCATGATCCTACTGGGACATCTTTTCACTCGAGAATGCAGACCCCTGCGAGTCCAATACAAATGACTGGACAAAAACCACCATCTATCAAACCTGCCCCTCCTAGAATACCACCATCCTATGGCGGGCCTACCCCTCCTGGGGGACAACCCCCTTTTCATGTTCCTCCCGGAGGGAAACCTCCCTTTGCCAGTCATACCCCGGTCGTTAATCCACCACTGGAAGGGGGGAAACCTTCGTCTGCTGGAAACCCTTCATAATCTTGGGGAGTATCTTCCGGAGGCACATTTACCCAACCCCATGTTGGGGGTAACTCATATCATAACCCACAAGGAGGAGTATCAAATCTTGTTCCTTTCGGACCATCTTATGGAAAAACTTATCCGGGCAGCATCCCAAACACCGCCTGGAGTCCTCAAGGACAACAACCTTATCCTCCCCATGGGTCTAATGTGTATCCACCTTTGAGATTTACTCCTTACCCTCCTCAAGGGAACAATGTTCATCCCCTTTATAGGCAAACAAATCGCTCGACTTATAATGCTCAGAACCCACTGGGTTATGAAAATGTTTCTCAGCCATCATCGAATCCTGTTTATCCTGGTCAGCAACAACCGTATGTAGGAGGACCTACTAGTTACAAATATCCACCTAAACCAGATTATGATCCTACTGGTGTTCCTAGGCCACACCAGTATCATCCTCAAATTAACCGACAACTACCTTTCCTTGCGACTCTAGATCTCCCAAACTTGTCTTGGTTAACTAATGATCCTATTTTTCATTCACTGGTTTGGCCATTTATTCCAGCTAAACTTCCTTCTGATATTCCGAAATTTGACGAAAAATATGGAGAAGATCCAAACAACCATGTGATGAATTTCCATTTGTGGTGTTCATCAAACTCCCTCATGGATGATTCTATATGTTTGCGTCTTTTCCAGCGAACACTTACGGGCTCAACAGCAAAGTGGTATATCGAACTACCACGTGCTTCTTTTCATGATTTCAACTCCCTTGCCATGTCTTTCCTCACGCATGTTCAACTACCTATTTGCTACGAGACGGGTACTGAACTCTTGACCTCCCTTCGTCAAACTGACTCCGTGCATATCTCTGACCATATTCATGAGTGGAGACGATGACGAAGGATGATCAAGGTAATCATTCCTGACATATTATTGGCAGAGTGGTTTACTAAATCACTTTTACCCCCGATCGCTTGTGATGTCGCTATGGGTGGCATGGTCACCGAGGAAGAAACCATTGCTCGGGCTTAGTACTTAGATTTGGTTTATTCACAATCTAGTACTTTGTATGATTTTCTTCAGAATGCTTCTCGAGCTAATACCGATCCGTCCAAGATGGCATCCTCATCTCATGTGGACGGTGTTATCGGTTCCGTAAAAACTCAATCTATTTCCCAATCGACCACACTCTCCTCTACCTCCCCCCAAACTCATATCTCTGAGGTGAATGCAATTCAATATTCCCCTTCACAACAATCCATAGGTAAGAAGAAGACAAAAAGTAAATAAAAAAATACTAATAACAATGAACAACCAAAAAATCAAACTCAAACACCTGCTACCGAAAAGAAACCACAACGAAAACTGAAATTCCCATGTATCATTTGTGGTGACGATCACTACACTCGAGACTGTCCACATCGCAATGAAGTGGCCAAAATTTTCCATGGAAATTCACAACCCACTGTGCTTACTCAGCCTTTTCCACAGCAGTAATCCATGGTTGCTCAAACCCCCTCTCCTGGGGACAGTTCTATCCATCCTCATGATGAGGCCTCGATGAGTGCACATATTTATATGTTTAATGGGATTAATATGACCACTCGCTCTAAGACATATGACACACCAAGTAACCCTGACAAAGTAAAAGTCACCAATGGTACCGGTACTTTACCAGATCCATCACCGTCCTCCATTAGTCCTCCATCGGTTAATCCTCCGTTTGGACCACTTCAGATTGTGAAACCTACGTTTGACTCTATCTTAGGCCCTCCTAAGAGCACTATCCGTAAATCTACCTTTAATCCTAGTTCACGTGTCGCCCAGAACTACAGCATTGTTGAAGATTTGGCTCAAGCACCATGTGCTATGTCTGCGTTAGAAGTTCTACAACACTGCCCCAGTCAACGTAGAATTCTATTGGCCGCTATTGGCGTTATTGATCCTGATTCGTCCAACCATATCATGTTTAACCTGGAAAATTATACATCTCGACTCTCCCACCAAATTGATTTCCAAGTTGATGTTGTTGTTCACAATCAGCAAATCCATCAACCTATTCTAGATGAGGGAGCTTCAACTTGTTTCATGTCGTTAGCATGTTGGAAAAGTTTAAAATCACCCGCACTTAACAAATCCCCAACAATCTTACGTGCATTCGATGGGTGAGGTTTTCATCCCCATGGGATTTTACAGTCCCTGCCCATCCAATTGGGTGGAAAAATTGTCATTGTTGATGTCTAGGTGGTCGATGCTCCCCTTGATTACAACTTATTACTTGGAAGAAGTTGGTTTTATGCTATGACTGTTGTTTCCTCGTCGGTCTTTCGATGTGTACAATTTCCTCATCAGGGAAAAATTGTCACTGTTGATCAGTTGGATTTTTTTACGTCCGATGCTCGCACTCCCGCTACCAACAGAATTCCTTTCTTGGGAGACCACAAGATCATGTATGAAAGTGTTGGTGTTGGCTTACTGAAATATTATTACCTTATGGGTACCTTCCCTACACCACTTCCACCGACTACACATCATATTGCTACTGTCGATATAATTTCGACCACGGCTTATCAATCTTTGGAATCATATGACACTTGGATTGTACCTAGTCCTTTGGAATTTGATGCACTAGGTGACACTGTGCCACTTAGTTCAGCCTAAACCTCATACGTTTCTATCCAATCCGCTTCTCCCTCTTTGGATGACCAACATCTATTGGCACCCGAAAATTACTCAATGTCATCACGGTTAAGTTCCTTGTCATCTGTGATCGAATACATTTCCCCAATTTTTCCCTCTGATGAATCTATTATGGAAATGTTGAGCATTGACGAGCTACCTCGGGATGATAACCATCATTGATCCTCTTTTCTTCCCCCTTGTGAAGAAATTCGGGAAGATATACACTCTATCTGTTAAGCCCTAATATTGGCTCATTACCACTTAATTGGGGCATATTAGATTAGTAATGTTATTTTATTTATGTCGG
>ML778753.1:496945-527595 GCA_009831015.1 Picea engelmannii
TGTACTTGAACATTTAAGTGGGGTAAAAGGAGGTTGCCCCCTCGAAGAGGCTTATTATCTGAAATTATCTCTTTTTCAAGGCGTTGAGTACCTTTCCTGAAGTTTTTCTATGCTATATTGATGTTTGGTTCTTAACACTATCTCCCCCCCTGACGTCGATTTTATATCGTCTCCCATGCCTTCGAATTCCGATGATTTAGATCCAGTCATTGACATGGTGATCTCTTCGGTAGGGATACTGGAGCTTGATCTCCTTACCCCCTGATGAGACCCTCAACATGTGTTCCTTCCAGAGTGATTTTCTTCCATCCAATGAAGATCTCTTGGAAGCCATGACTGATTTTTGTCCCTTGACATGGTGTCCTTCCAGAGCGTTATTCTCTTTGAAGCCATGATCAAGGAGATTCTATGAGCATAGTTTCTCGTCTCTGTGGCAAGCTCGTTAAAAAATGAAATAGAGGTCACGAGCATAGTTTTTCTCTATGTGTCAAGCTCGTTAAAAAATGAAACAGAAGCTTTGAGCATAGTTTTCCTCTCTGTAGAAATCTCGTTAAAAAATGAAACAGTCACCTCTCTTGAATCTTCATTTCATCCACTCTTATCCTTTTTCTCCATCTAGTAGAGAAATTGGTGACAAACTCAAAGTCGGTGAATGAATTGAAGCTTGGAGGGCATGTCTCTAGCCTTTGATGATCATTCTAGACTTAATCCCCCAGATTTCAAGCTGGGGGCATACCGAGATTAGTCTTTGTTCTTTCTTGTGCTCGTAAATACATGAGAATGCAACTGGGTAAAATTTTATCTCTTTTTCGGACCCACATGGTTAAACAAAAAAGGAACCCCCTAGAGTCGTCTTTGAGCTTATTTCAGACTCTCTAAACATGAAAATATTGTCGAGCAATCTTGTTTCCTTTCCCACTCATTAAAAAGTTTGAAAGGGTGTCTTTTGAGTGATAATTTATCTCTTTTTCGACCTCGCGAGACTAACATTACGAAAAAAGACAACATTGGATTCGTCTTTAAGTTGTTTTCAGACTCTCTAAACATGAAAAACCACTGAGTTTACCTTCTCTGGACTCGTTAAACAATCAAACATTGAAGGGCCCATATGGGATCGAACCCTTACTTCTTCCAATTCGTTAAACAAAGGAAGAGGGACTTACCAAAAGTGAGTCATATCGGGCATGTGTTACCCTCCTCGAGCTCATTAAATTAAAAAGAGGTACCCGTCTATTTGGATGGGGTGAAAATTGAAAGAAGCAAGCCAAGCATTTTTTGAGAACACTACCAGTAGCTCTTACGGTCTCCCTTGAACACGGCACTTTGTCTTTGCACGTATTTTAATCCGTTGAACCTTTGCACTGAGCCAATCCTCTAAGTTTATTTTACTCCTTTGGGTCACCTGACGAAAGTCACAGCATCCACTGCATCCTCAAGTTTTGGTCCATGTCAAGTTTTTGTTGTTTTTCCTCAGTGTTCAAGGGAAGTATCTGCCTCGAGAGTCATCCATCACAAATATCCTATTTCAATACCCGTGTCAATCCATGTTCATTTGATCTACCAAATTACATCTTTGTGACCGTTTCATGTCATTGATGGGGGATACATCAAGGCCCTCCTTCAACGATTCTATTCCTGTCGACTTCAACACATTATCCAGGAGTTAGACTTAGAAACCAGTTAGTACTTTGGGACCTGCATGCCTCAATGGTCGGCCTCCTCATGTCCGACAATGGGTTTACATCATTGACCTCTGATTGGATGATTCCATGGATGTTCGACTTCATCTCATTCATTCACATTCGTCGGGATGTACTAGAGTACCTTGGGAATCATTGACATCAATGGTGATCTCCCTCGCAGTTGTCAACATTTTACATCATTGATTGGTAATCAAGTGGTTTCTGCCATGTTCGACATCAAGACATCTATTCACATGGTTAGATTCGTACTACATCGGGATCGGTAAGAAGACCCTGGGTTGAGTTTTCACTCTTATGTATACTTTTCCCAGGTTATGAAGGATTTCTTTTGGACTATGACACATATACTGTTACATAGATCCACTTTGTATTCGTCGTGACTATGTCTTGTCATCTCGTAGATCCATTGTGTATTCTTTGTGGCTACGATCAGTTCAGGTCATAGGAGTATCGATCCACATTGTATAATCAGTGTCTATACCTTTTGTTAATATAATTATGGATCCGCAGTGTATTTTATGGCGGCCATACCTAAAAATTCTTTATCACTCAAGCATAGGTATGCCTGCCTTGGGTTTTGAAACATGTCATAATATTTGTTTGATGGTTGTGTGTAGCTTTTTCCAGTTTTTCAGCGTTCATACCCTTGCTCGAAAAAGTCTACAAAGTACTTCAGTCATCATCGTCTTCTAACTTCGTACTTTGGGGGGCAATCTGTTACAACTCAAAATTACTCACTTCGATAGTGTCACAAGTGTTGTCATTACAAGTGTTGTAAGTGTCGCATCTTGACCACAAGTGTTGCAAGTGTCAAAAATATCATGCTGCCATATTGCCTATGTCATGCCTCTAACGACATCACAAAGACACTTAAGACACCTCAAAGGCTAGTTTGGAAGAAGAGAAATCAGTTGATAGAGAGTACAAACCTTTTACCATTGAAAGAACCACTAAAAAATGAATTTTGGAGAGGAGTGCTCCCCTACCCACTGACAGGGAGTGCTGGTGCTCCCTGAGCCTCTTTGGGGGAGTGTTTGAGTGCCCTGTGCACCCTTTTGGGGGAGCGCTACCCTTTTCTGAGCAAGTTTTGGGTTTTTTGAGACAAATAAGGGAATAATCCCTCAATTCCTGAAGGTAGTTGGATTCGAATAGATG
Source organism: Picea engelmannii (assembly GCA_009831015.1). Lineage (NCBI taxonomy): Eukaryota > Viridiplantae > Streptophyta > Pinopsida > Pinales > Pinaceae > Picea > Picea engelmannii. Next base: position 499,804 of record ML778753.1, read on the forward strand.
GTCAAGGAATGATCTTAGGTAAGATCCTCAACTGAAGGAGAGGAATCCTCAACTTATCCCAAAGATCTCTCAAGTGGTTGAGCCTCTCCAAGGCAGGGATGATTTTAGGGGCTAAATTTCGCTCATGGGATAATTTTCCATGGTTTTTCCAAAAACGAGATTCACAATTTTAATAATGATTTGCCCAAATTCTATAGGATAAAATTATTTTACCTTAAAAATCGCCAAAAATTTATAAAAACTATATAAAATACTTAGAAATTTGAATATTTTTAAAAACATATCGCCAAACATTTATAGTTGACATATGAAGTATTAGTAATATTCGTCAAGGTTTCTACATTTTAAAATAAATTTTCATCCTTAAAATCATCCCTACTACAAGGTTGTATAAGGAGGCCTTCTCATGGTGAAAGGTACATGGAAAAGATTGGAGATGTGAAACTTATGATCTCATGAGTGAGATATCAACAAAGAAATCGGTGTAGATTACTTGAGAAAAGGGGTTGGATAAGGAGAACTGGAAGAAGCTGATGCACCTTCATTCAAAGGATTGTAAGTACTTTTACTTGTTCTCATTAATAATTAATGCTTGGCCTATTTATTTAAGACTTATGCTTGTTCCATATGAGTTTGTCTGCAGTAGATGGATCTATATTTGAACTAATCTCAGTAGAGTAGGAAGTCCATTGTATCTTTGTTTGTCCTACAGGACCTATCAGGGGGCTCAGGATCAAAGCTCAGACAGGACTTTGCAAGGACAAACATCGCTAATAAGTTACATATCTTTCTCCTTCTCTTTCATTTATTAGTTTGATTAGATCTAAAAGGAAGTCAGTGTCCATGTTAATAATTTTATGTCTTGGCCTTAGGAGTCTAGATACCAAGAGGGAATCCACTTGTCCATAGGGGGATTCACCTACAACAAAAGATGTTCTTCAATCTATGCAATATACTCTTTGTCCTTTTCCAAGTTTTCAGGCATCTTTTCCTTCAGGATAAAACCAAATTGTCCTTCAAAATCATTCAAATAAAGAAGGAGAATGGATACTTTCGGTGGGCACAAGTCCTCTAGGATCTTACTGTACAAGCTGTCATATGTAGCATTGAATTCCTCCACTTTTTTGTTCTCATTATTTTTTATTTGGTTGAATTGCATGAATAGCATTCCACTGTCCTTCTTTGTTGTCCATCTATTTTTAAACAACTTTGTGAAAGCCTCATATGACTGAAAGTGGTTTTCGGGCAAGCCTTTGAACCACTTTTTGGCATATTCATCAAGAGAACTAGATACTAGTTTCATTGCAACATCTTCATGTTATACACCATTATCTTCCAAGGCCACACCAATATCGTCAAGATGTTCTTCAAGTCTGATAACATTATTTCTAGTAAACTTGGGTAACCACTTGTGAGACTCTTTAGGCATGTTATTGGGGTACCCAAGGATGGTGGCCATATTTAATGGCTTGTAAAGGTTGCAACCCAAGGATGAGACATTGATAAAAAGGGGAGACTTCCTTGAAATAAGGTTTTGACAACGGGTGAATTATGAGGAGGTATTCTTCGGTAAACCTTGGAAGGGTCAAACCTTCCTTTGGGAAGTCTCTTTTGGAAATATGGGTTCTTGGGTTGTGGATTCACTCAATGAAATTTATGAAAATATCATCAAACGTGAAAAGGGAAATTCCCTCAAATGGAGCTTCTAGGAAATATAAGGGTAATAGATTTTGGATAGTCTTTCCAAGTGTTGTTATGAGATCAGAAAGGATTCAAAATCCTCCCCGACAACGACGCAAAAATGTTACCACATAGTTTATAGTTTGGGAAAATTTCAACCCAAGAAACAAGTGTGTGACATAAATAGGGACACCTATGACTATCATGTTGACTATTTCGGTTGGTTTTCATTGATGTCAACACTCGAAGAAATTCCGGTAGCGAATTCTGGTAGCACATAGGTTTGGGTAATGGACCCAAGTTTGTTTGATGTATAATGGTATGAGTTTTAATATATTTGAAGGTAAGACTATCATATATGGATAGTACGTGTCATTCCATTTTCAGTGGTATGTGGAACGTCACATAAATCCTCACGGTTAGAGAGTTATGGCCATGTGGAGTTGGAGAACCCTCATGAGTCATCTAGAAGCCCCAAAAGGTCAAAGTAGTCAAAGTGGTTGCAAAGAATAAATTATTTAAATAATAAAGTGAAGTGATGAGTGTACTATAAGTCAAAGTGGATACAAAAGAAATTATTTAAATAATAAAGTTAATGGGTAAATTACTAAGTGGACAAGTGGTTAGAAGTGGATTAGCCATAAAATAAGGAAAGTGGTTTAAGATGGTTAGAATGTAACCCCTTGAGGAAGCTACATAAAAGTATAAATAAGAGGAAAGGGTCTCTCATTTTAATTACACTTGAACATATTGAATATATACAATTGACTAAGGTAACCAAAGGATATCTAAGGCGAATTTCAAAGGGAAGGTGAAGTAAAGAAGGTTGAAATTCAAGGGAGGATAAATTCTTTTGATGATGCTTTCTAAGGTATGTTATTTACAGGTCATCTCACTATTTTCATAATAACTTTTTTTTTAGAACGAGTCAGACCATGAAGTATATAGGTCGTTGATGAAACATATGCAAGTATTTGTGACAAAAAATTAAGCTTGTGGGTTGTTGTAGTTTCGGAGTTACACTCTGTGGAAAATAGGGTTTGTGGCTAGTCCTGAAACTAGTCTAAAACAGGTGTTTCGGGTAAAAACGTCATAACAGATTCAAATTCAGTAATACCAAATGTATTGGTTATAGTACATTATTTACTATTCTTTTTAACATTTTCATATCTATACAACAAATATTCTGTGTGGGGCACACTTTACAAGTTCAATCTCTAGAATAAGCCAGAATTCAACAAGGTATGCCATTTTTTCTATAACTCCTTTTCTGAGAGGTTCCAAGCAGTGAAACCTGGAGAAATTGCATAAAATAAACTGAAGAACATTTTGTACTATTTTTGGATCTTTATTCATTACATGTACATATTTATGATTATTTCGAGTTAGGGTTGTTGACTAATCTAAAATTAGTCATGTGAGACTAAAGTAGAGTTTGATGAAAATGCTAGTCTATTGTTGTTAAAGTTAAGGGAAGGTTTGCAGGTATGTGATCATATACACTAGGTCTATTATAGAGTTACAAATCAGATTTGGATGATGGAATTGATGAGAGATTTTGGTTGAGGTACATGTTGGGTACATGGTTGAGACAAGTAGTTGATGAGTTGGCACATACATGAGGTGTATAGTTGATAATGTTGGTACATATTGATGAGTCATAGTTTATGTGCATTTGATGCATGATTGGTACATATTTGGTGCATGATTTATGCACTCATTGATGGTACAGGTTGAGGTACAGGTTGGTGCATGGTTGATGCACATGTTTATGGTAGAGGTAAATTATAGGTTATTACAGGTTTTTTGTACAGGTTTACAACAGTATATCTCATAGTGATAGTGTGACATTGGTTCCATCATTCTACTTCTACGATAGGGTGATTGGACGGGGAAAGGACAAGTGGTTGTAGCCACCTTCCGGTTGTAGCTGAAGAACATAGGGGGTTGTAGCCTCCTTCTGGTTGTAGTTAGAGAATTGGGGAGTTGGAGCTTCCCTTGGGTTGTATCCTGAGAAAATAGGGTGTTGGAGCCTCCTTCCAGTTGCAGCTGGAAAACAAAGGAAGTTGGTGCTTCCAATGAATGTAATTCTTAAATAAATATAAGAAAAATCATTATGTGGTTTTCTCTCGCTTTGGGTTTCCACGTAAAAACATTGGTGTACTATGTATGCCTACGATTGCTCATTTGTTCATTGTTTATTTACTCTGAAACTATTGGATGATAATTCTACATTGATATAACACTTGCATTTTATGGTTAAAAAGGATTAAATCTCTCTATTATTGATTCACCCCCCCTCTCAGTAATCCAACAATTGGAATCAGAGAAGGTTCCTTCAGAAATCAATTTAACCACTAAAAGGTAGATCATGGAGAGAAACAACATGTATAGAAACGAAATACCACAGTTTGATGGACAGATGTATGCATTCTGGAGCAGAAGGATGAAAACATATATACAGGCACAGGGATTTGAAATTTGGCAATCAGTAGTAGATGGATACAAAGAACCAACAATTCCGCCAACAAGTGAAAAAACAATGAAACTCAATCAAAATAATTCCAAAGCCAAAAATGCACTTTTGAATGGTCTTGGTGAATCAGTATATACCAAAGTTGTACATTGTAAATCCGCTAAAGAGATTTGGGACAAACTTCAAAATATTTATGAAGGAGATTCAAAAGTCAAAGTAGAAAAACTTCAAACTTACAGAGGTCAATTCGAACAACTAAAGATGAAGGAAGATGAGAATATTGCAGCTTACTTCTTATGATTCGATGAAACAGTGAATGCAATCATAGGATTGGAGAAGAAATTGAAGAATATGTAATTGTTCAAAAGGTACTAATATCTCTTCCTATGAGATTTGATCCTAAGATATCATCACTAGAATAAAGAGAAGATCTAGACTCAATAAGCATGGATGAACTACATGGAATCTTCACAACATATGAAATGAGAACTGAACAGGAAAATCCAGATATAAAGAAGCATCTTTCAAAGCATCCAAAATTTCAAAGCAAAAGGGAAAGAAAAAGGAACATAGCAGTAGCAGTGACTTCTCAGACGATGATGAAGAAGAAGTGGCCAACTTTGTCAAAAGATTGAACAAGGGAACCAACGACAGATATAAATGTAAGCTTCCATTGATTTTTTTTAATTGTGATGGTATTGGCCATTTTGCTAAAAAATGTCCCCATAAGAAAAATAAGAGGAATGATGAAGATTAATCAAATATAAAAAAAGCATATAAAGGCAAAATAACCAAAAAGAAAGATTTCAAGAAAATATTATGCACCAAAGAAGACATCTCCTCATCAGATGAAGATGAAGTCAGTGACAGTGAGACAGAAAGAGTTCTATGCATGGCAGTAGAAGACTCTGATAAAGAAGAAACTAAAGAAAAATATGAAGAGGCAAAAGTTGACTATCGAGAAGAATTGTTGAGTGCCATAAAAGTTATAAGAAGAGAAAAGAAGAAAAACAAGAAGCTACAAGAAGAACTAGACAAGAAAGAAGACAATCAAGAACTAGAATAAATGATCATGAAATTGAAGGTTCAAATAGAAGAAGATAAAAGAATTGAAGAAACACTCAAAGAACAGCTAGAAGAAAGAGACGGGATCATTGGAAATTTGGGAGCATAGATTGTCACATTGAGAAAGGATCTTCAAAAGAAAAATATGTAGAACAACTCAAAAGTTTTGGATGAAATTATCAGCAGTCAAAAGCCTCATCATGACAAGTTCAGACTTGGATACAATGAAACAAAAATTGGATCAAGCTCCCAAAAAAAAAACAAGAAACATATCCAAAAAGTTATGCAGAAACAATCAAAGAGGATAGAAAGACCTACAAGGAAGATTACAGAGACACTCCTCCACCGAGAAGATTTGGATTTCAGAATCGACAACCGACAGAAAAAAATAGGCCTCAGGAAGAAGAAGGATTTATAAAAGTAACTCCTTTCATAAGACCTTCAAATCCTAGGTATCAAACTAGATTTTTTGGTTTATGTTATGCATGCAATAATTTTGGACACAAAGTTGTACATTGCAGAGCTAATAGGAGGAACATAAACAAATTTGAAATTCATACACAAAATGGTTATCCAAGAAGTCCTATTGAAACACAAAGAAGAAGCTACAACAGGTTTGAATCATTGAGAACTAAAGTGGAATGCTACAAGTGCAAAAAATTTGGATACATGGCCAAAAATTGTAGAATGAAAATCCATCCTAGAGAACCACAAAAGAACTACAACAGACACAGACAGGAACCTCAGAAGAGAACACGGATAAGAAAGCAGAATCAATATAGCAATGAAGAATGCACACTCGCTCTAAAACATAGGCAGAAGAAACGTGGGTGGTATGTTGATAGTGGTTGTTCAAAACACATGACAGGTGATAAAGACATGTTTCTTACATTAATAAAGGAAAGAGATGGACCAGTCTCCTTCGAAAATGATGATTCAACTAAAATCATTGGAAAATGCACAGTCAAAATTGGAAACAAGAATACTAGGCATAAAATGTTCTACTAGTAGAAGATATGAAACATAATCTTCTAAGTGTAATTAAAATGTGTGACCAAGGTCATAAAATTACTTTCAATTCAAAAAAGTGTGAGATAAGAAAATAAGGTTCAGGAAAATTGATTGCAACAGCTGCAAGAACTTCAAGCAACATATATCTATTAAGTGAGATTGGAAATTAAAAGTGTTGTCTAGGAAATGAAGATGAAAGTTGGTTATGGCATAGAAGAATGGGTCACATACACTTTGATAACCTTGTCAAAGTCAGAAAAAAGGAAGCAGTTAGAGAAATTCCCCAGATCACAAAACCAACCAACACTTTATGCAAGCATTGTCAACAAGGAAACCAAACAAAGACCAGGTTCAAATCAAAGGAATATTCAACGACAAGACCACTAGAAATTGTGCATATTGATCTAATTGTACCAACTACAACAAAGGATTTAGAAGGTGATAAATACTTTATGTTATTAGTTGATGATTATACAAGAATGACTGTAGTTTGATTTCTCAGGAATAAGTCAGAAGATTTTGAAAAATTCAAGGTCTACAAGGAAATGGTTGAAAATTAAATGGATTCAAAAATCAAATGTTTGAGATCTAATAATGGAGGAGGGTTCACTTCAAAGGAATTTATGGACTACTGTAGCAGGCATGGAATAAAAAGTAAATTATTTGTTTCTAGGACACCTCAACAGAATGGAGTTGTTGAAAGAAAGAACAGAACAATACAAGAAATGGCTCGAACAATGCTAATGGATTCAAAATTGACAGACATTTTTTGGACACATGCAGTGCATAAAATAGTTCACATTCAAAATAGAGTAATGCTCAAAAACAAAAATGACAAAACTCCCTTTGAACTATGGAAAGAAATACCAACAAATGTGAAGCACTTCAGAGTATTTGGAAGCAAATGCTACATCAAAAGAGAAGATGGCAGAATGGGAAAGTTTGACTCTCGTGTGGACAAAGGAGTACTTGTTGGTTACTCAAGTACAAGTAAAGCATACAAGTGTTACAATCTGAGGTTGAACAAAGTTGTGGAAATCATCAATGTAACAATTGATGAAACAGGTGGATGAGAATTAAAGGAAAAAGAAAATGAATCAATGGAACAACTTTACGAAGAAGAAGCAAAAGTTGAAGAATAAGTAGAAGGGGAAGATGAAGAGGATCAGAAAAAAGTATAAGAGCAATTTCAGCAAGTTTCTCCAAAGATACCTAGCAAATGAGTATAGAAGAATCATCCTTCAGATCAGATTATCAAAAACAAAGATGCAGGAGTTGAGACTGGAAGAAGAATCCGTTCACTAGAACAAACACACCTAGAACTCTTATCTACGATTGACCCAAGCAGTTTTGAAGAGGCCAACAAGGATGAATTTTGGAATAAGGCCATGGATGAAGAATTGGATCAAATAGAGAAGAATGACACTTGGGAATTGGTTCCAAGACCAAAGAATAAGAATGTGATTGGCACAAAGTGGGTTTTCATAAATAAATTGAATGAATATGGACATGTTACAAGGAACAAGGCCAGATTGGTATGTAAAGGATACGCACAAGTTGAAGGAATCGAGTTTGAAGAGACATTTTCCCTAGTTGCCAGAATGGAAGAAATCTAATTGATTTTAACTTATGGATGCTCCAAGAATATTAAAGTGTATCAGATGGACGTGAAATCAACTTTTATAAATGGATAACTTGAAGAATAAGTCTACATTGAACAACCAGAAGGATTTCAGTTGTCAGAGAACGCAAATTATGTATGTAAATTGAAGAAGGCCTTGTATGGTCTAAAACATGCTCCTAGAGCATGATAATCTAGACTAGATAAATATCTACAACAAGCAGGGTTCAAAAAAGGAAGTGCAGACAACAACCTCTACATCAAGGTAACTCAAGATAGTATTTTATTAATTGAAGTTTATGTTGATGATATTATTTTTGGAAGTACTGATGACAGGTTAAGCCAAAAATTTTCAAAGGATATGCAGAATGAATTTGAAATGTCATTACTTGGAGAACTATCCTTCTTTATGTTCTTTAGATACGTCATAGAAACCAAGGAATTTTATTTCTCAAACTAAGTATATCAGAGAAATTCTAAAGAGGTTTGGAATGGAATATTGCAAACCAGTTACCACTCCTATGCAAACTAGTTGCAATTTGAGCAAAGATGATGATTCAAAGTCTACATACTAGAGGAAATAGAGGTCAATGATTGGTATCTTACTATATGTGACAACATCCAGACCAGATGTAATGCAGGCAGTTGGACAGGTGGCATGATTTCAAGCAGCACCAAAGGAATCACATGTATTAGCAGTGAAGAGGATTTTTAGATATCTCAAAGGAACATAAGAGTTTGGATTATGGTATCCAAAAGGAAAGGATCTATCACTTATTTCCTGCACAAATGTAGATTGGGAAGGTTTCATTGATGACCGACGAAGCACCAGTGGAGAAACGTTCTACTTGGGTGAGTGTTTAGTATCCTGGCTAAGCAAGAAACAATCATTGGTATCTTTATCTACAATCGAAGAAGAGTATATTGCAACAACAGGATGTTGTACTCAGGTTCTATGGATGAAACAAAATTTGACATATATACAGGTTGAGTATGATGAGCCCATTCCAATCTATTGTGATAATACAAGTGCCATCGGTATCTCAAATAACTCGTTGATGCACTCCAAGATGAAGAACATTCCAATAAAGTATCACTTTCTACGAGAAAAGGTTGTAGAGAAGAACATCAAAGTTGAATATGTGGGCACAAAAGAACAAGTGGAAGACATTTTTTAAAAACCTCTTCCAAGGGAATCCTTTGAGTATCTTCGCCAGACACTCGGAGTAATTTCTACTCCAAAATGAATTATTTTGAATGCTTATCCTATATGTCTTATATTTACACGAGGAAGCACCATAAATAGGACAGCTTAGGTTGGGATATTAGTTTCAAGAAGAGTTCAGTCAGGGGGAGCAGCCCCAGATGGAAAGATACATTTGTCGTTGATGACAAAGGGGGAGATATTTATCATATGCAAAGGTAAATGCTTGGATAAAGATAACATATGAATAGTTCTAGGGGGAGCGATAGTCACAGGGGGAGCATAAGTGATATGACTTCAGTATTGCATCAGAGTGTTGCCATCAATGCCAAAGGGGGATATTGTTGATTATTTGGGTTGGTTTTCATTGATTTCAACCCTTGAAGAAAGTGTGGTAGCAAATTATGGTAGCACAAAGGTTTGGGTAATGGACCCAAGTTTGTTTGATGTATAATGGTATGATTTTTAATATATTTTAAGGTAAGACTATTCTAGATGGATAGTACATGTCATTCCATTTCCGGTGGTATGTGAAACGACACATAACTCCTCACGGTTAGAGATTTATGGCCATATGACGTTGGAGAACCCTCATGTGTCATCTAGAAGCCCCAAAAGGTCAAAGTAGTCAAAGTGGGTGCAAAGAAAAAATTATTTAAATAATAAAGTGAAGTGATGAGTGTACGATAAGTCAAAGTGGATACAAAAGGAATTATTTAAATAGTAAAGTTAATGGAGAAATTATTTAAATAGTAAAGTTAATGGAGAAATTACTAAGTTGTCAAGTGGTTAGAAGTGGGTTAGCCCTATAATAAGGAAAGTGGTTTACGATGGTTAGAAGGTAACCCCTTGAGGAAGCTACATAAAAGTATAAATAAGAGGCAAGGGTCTCTCATTTTAATTACACTTGAGCATATTGAATATCTACAAGTGACTGAGGTAACCAAAGGATATATAAGGCAAATTTCAAAGGGAAGGTGAAGTAAATAAGGCTTAAATTCAAGGGAGGATAAATTCTTTTGATGATGCTTTCTAAGGTATGTTATTTATAGGTCATCTCACCATTTTCGTAATAATTTTTTTTTTAGAATGATTCTAACTGCGAAGTCTGGAGGCTGTTGAGGAAACATATCCAAGTAGTTGTGATAAAAATTTCATCTTGTGGGTCATTGTAGTTTTGGATTTACACTCCGTGGAAAATAGGGTTTGTGGCTAGTCCTAGAACTAGTCTAAAACAAGTGTTTTGGGTAAAAATGTCATAAATTATTCATAACAGATCCAAATTCAATAAGAAAAAATGTATTGGTTAGAGTACATTATGTATTATTCTGTGTACCATTTTAATAGCCATACAACAAATATTTTATGCGGGGAACGCTCTACAAGTTCAATCTCTAGAATAAGCCAGAATTCAACAAGGTATGCCATTTTTTTCTATAAATCCTTTTATGAGAGGTTCCAAGTACTGAAACCTAGAGGAATTGCATTAAATACATTGAAGAACATTGTGTACTATTTTTCAGATCTTTATTCATTACATATACATAGTTATGATTATTTCAATTTAGGGTTGTTGACGAATCCAAAATTAGTCATGTGAGACTAAAGTAAAGTTTGATGAAAATGCTAGTCTCTTGTTGTTAAAGTTAAGGTAAGGTTTGCAGGTATGTGATAATATACACCAAGTCTATTACATAGTTACAAATCATATTTGGATGATGAAATTGATGAGGGCTTTTGGTTGAGGTACATGTTGGGTACATGGTTGAGACATGTAGTTGATGGGTTGGCACATACATGAGGTGTATAGTTGATAATGTTGGTACATCATGATGAGTCATAGTTTATGTATATTTGATGCATGATTGGCACATATTTGGTGCATGGTTGATGCACTCGTTGATGGTACAGGTTGAGGTATAGGTTGGTGCATGGTTGATGCACTTATTTATGGTACAGGTTGATTACAGGTTTTTTGGTGCAGGTTGATTGGTATAGGTTTACACCAGTATATCTCACAGTGATAGTGTGACATTGGTTCCATCATTTTACTTCTATGACAGGGCAGATGGATGGGGCAAGGACATGTGGTTGTATCCACCTTTCGGTTGTAGCAAAAGAACATAGGGGGTTGTAGCCAAATAATTGGGGAGTTGGAGATTCCCTCAAGTTGTAGCCTGAGAAACTAAGGGGTTGAAGCCTCCTTCCAGTTGCAGCTGGAAAACAAAGGAATTTGATGCTTCCAATGAATGTATTTTTTAAAGACATATAAGAAAAAGAATTCGGTGGTTTTCTCCTTCTTTGGGTTTCCACGTAAAAACACCGGTGTACTATGTATGTGTATGATTTCTCATTTGTTCATTTTTTATTTACTATGAAACTATTGGATGATAATGCTACATTGATATAAAACTTGCATTATATGGTTAAAAAGGATTAAATTTCTCTATTACTGATTCACCCCCCCTCTCAGTAATCCAACATGTCACCTTAATAGATATCCCCCTCATTTTAGTTATGGACAAATCCAACACAAGGGAGGATTTCCAGCTGACCCTAAGGGGATTGCAAGGGGAGAGGGAAAGAGATGAAGGAACCACCCCTATAGGTATCAAGGCTTGATGTAGGATGATTATAGGTCAAGGAAAATGTTGTCAATTGATAGTGCCTACAAAATAGATGTTAGACAACCCAAACCAAGACAACATATGATAAAATAAGCTTTGAAACAAGAGGGAAATCAACAAGAAACCTTGTTGTCCCAAAATTGTAGCATATAATAGTAATATATCAACAAAAATATAATTATAATAGATATACCATCAAAAATCAACATATGCTATTGGATAAGAAAGCTTGTAATTAGTGAAAAAATTTCAATGTTTAAACCAAGATTTTGATGTCAAATGAGGGTTGTAGAAGAGTGTTATCAATAAAGAATTATTACAGCCTTATGTATCTAGCAATTTTTTTCTACAACAACAAATTCTAGCCACTAAAATCAACAAGTAAACCATCCAAACAATAGCCCTTTATCAATGGGTTAATTATCATAGCTTACAAGCAACGTTTGGTGGTAGAAAGATGAGGAAATTGTATGAGAAAGAAGTGTTTGTTGTAGCCTAATGGTTGTAGCTTAATTTTTATTGTAGAAAAATAACCACTTGACCAATCAAGATGCCCTTGAAGAATAAGAGAGTCTAAATCATGTAAAATTCAAATCCAACTTGAACAATTCCAAAACCTCAATTTTCACGTTTACCAATGCAATAATTAACAATCTCCAATGGAAATACTAGTGCCTTGTTATTGGGTGAATGGATTCTCTTCCTTGGAAGGAAAACTAGGAAAAGTGGAAAAAAATATTTTGTTGAGAGTTAAACCCTTTTAAAACACAACAACATTCCTTCCAAATCATCTAGCTTGGAATCCAAGATGAACTAGGGTTTAAAGTTTCTCTAGGGGTGTAAACCCTCTTACTTCATAGAGAAATAAACCCTAGATAATCCTTTCAACAAGGGTGTAAACCCTTTTACTTACTGTTGCAAGCTTTATATCCCTTCAATAGAAAAGAAGAAATAAACCTTGGTGGAGGGTGTAATCCCTTTTACTCCTCCTAGGGTTTTAGATATTTTTCTCTAATTCAAACAAGCAAAACAGCAATTAATTGCATAAATTACTCACTAAATCCAAGAGAAGACATGCAACAAAACCTTACTACTAATAAAACATCCAACGTTTTTCCAAGAGAGAATACCAAGAGAAATATCTAGTCTTTAATGCTCCAAATAACAAGTGTTGCATCCATTTGACAAGAAAAAGAGAGATAACAAATTTCCAAAGAGGGCCAAAATTTTAGTCCAAAGAGTGTCATTATCAAGTGATGAGTTATGTCCAAATGAAAATGACTTGCCTCATATTTATATGAGGAAACCCAAATCATATTTTTTCCACATAACAATTAAATCCATAATTTTAGGCTAAAACCTAACTTAAAATGCTTAATTATCAAATCGATTTGCTCTTTTTTCCCACATAGGCTACAAAATTACCAAAACTAACAAAATGATGGCACATAAGCCCATAAAAATCTTTTCCAAGGTGGCACATGTGATGATAATCCTCCAGAGGCTAGGATGTCATGCTAGAAAAGTGTCGCGTCACCCCTAAATCAAGCAAGTGAGTGGGGATTCAATCCCACAACACCACCAAGTGCACTAAAATGGAAAAACGTCCCCTCAAAAGTGTGACATCATGCTCCAAAGGATGGACGTTTGGGCATAGGAGGGTGATGTCATCTCCCCTTCATGCTTTCGAGCCTTGTCCAAGTGTTAGAGACATATCCCAAGGTGAAACATTCATCATCTTAGGCCTCCAAAGAGTGGGGAACATCATCCATCTAATGGGATTTCAAGCCCCTATGAAGGTCCAAGTTTCTTAGTCCCTCGATGAATAGATTTCATCGGGCAAGGTCCTGCAAAGACAGTCAGATACACCCTCCAAGGGCCCACAAGTCATATGAATCATTTCAAGTAATCCACATTTAATCAAAGAACCACCCAAACAAGTGCATTAAGTCCCCCCTTTTCAAATTAAACAAATTCTTAAAGACCTTATAAACTTTTCCAAATTTAGATATGGGAGGGGTGTCATGGTGTCCTATTGGGTAGGTCAATCCCCAAGTCAAGGACAGTTTCCCAAGAATACCCTCTCTAGGCTATGTAGTGCATATGAGATGAATTGTTGTATTGTTTTTGGGCATGGGGTTCTTGACATATCAAGGGCTCATATTGTCTCATTTATGGGTGCCTTTGTGGAGGGTGTGTTGCATCCCTTTGTTTGCAATGTAACATTTTTCCAAGCCCTTTATTTTCCTTTCTCTTTTTTATGGTCTGAACATTGAGTGCTATGTGAAATGGAAATTAAAAGAGAACCACAATGCCACTTGAATTTATAACACATTGAGTTCCATTTGCACTAGAAATTAAAGGACACCACAATGCATTCCCCCATCAAATGATACATTTTTATTCATTTTATTTTTAAAGGCCCTTCGTTTTTATGGAGAATCATTTCACTGTTCTTAGGACATTAGGGTGAGAATATAGAAGGATATATATGTATTTTTACTTTTATAGTGCTATCTACAACACCTTTGGACCTTCATCCCCTTCTTCCCATGAAATGAGGTACAAGCCCTTCTTGGGGTCAATGAAACCAAAAACCCAAAATATGAGGAAACAAAGGGGAAGATGTGTGTAAAGTGATAAGTATGAGTGAGATGGTACAATGACCCTTCAAGGAGACCCCCCAATAGCAACCCTTTTCCCAAGGATGACCCACTTACTAGGAAACCATGTCAACCACCAAGATGAAATCAGGTAAAAGGTATAATTTCCAAGAAAATGTTTCGTAATCCAGAAAGGACCCTTTGCAACATGCTCAAATTATTCAATTACTAAAGTGATGCTTATGATGAGACTGGACTTGTTACCTCATGAATAAATACCTATTTTCCTTTCTGGGCTAGGCTAGTGTGACTGATGTTGCTATGTTGTTGACAATTAATGGTGATGTGTGGTGGAGAGGAGGGGCTCTATCTACTCAATGTGGACTCAGCTGGTCATCTGGCTCTCGACACTCCATGTCTTCTACCTGTGAGCCTCGATAAATCATCTCCTTAGTTACCCCTAGGATGGGGGGTAACGTAATGTATGCAACAACTAATTCTCTTAGAAATTCCCTTCCCATGCTTATGGTCATTATGATTTCATATATGGCAACGCCATATATTTAGTTATCCCCACTCACCAACATTAAATAGAATATATACATTAAAGGGAGTTGATCCATCATATTTAGAGTTGAAGAGCACAGTATATTAAACATGTGACTAAACATTGTGTCATTTAATGTATTAGCTACACCCCTAAGCAAATTGTCCAGTTAGTAGTGAATTCAATATAATAGGGTGTACTCTTATATGAACCCATCTTTTAATGTGTATTTCTACATTTAATTATGGAAAGAAACAAGAGAGTGGTTGCATATCAATTAGTTTATGTCATTGGTTTGGAATTCTACATTATAAATATAATAGCGTCAGAAAATAAGGATATTGGGAATAGTAGGAGTGAATTCAATAGAATTAAATTTATTCCAAAGTTTACTAAGATAAATTTAAAATACATAACTAGAATTGTTTGCAATGACATAGACTTCCAAGCTCTGAAGATGCACATGTGAAACTCATTGGTAGTCAAGAGTTTTCAAATAGGGTATAATTGAAATCCAACCAAAACACTCCATTTTATCCAAATGTTGTGTTTCACAGCTTGTGCATGGGATTTTTCTTGAAATCTATATTTAGCAACCCCACGTCTTGATTTGATTATCAAAGACATGGCTTGGGTTTAGTTGATGAAGTATTCAACTGAGGCATTATGGACATGGAATAAGGATCTTGCAAGCCTATCATCAGGCTTATTTCAATGAGAAATTGACCTAATTGCAGGTGGTATCTGAATAGGATATTGTAGAACAAAACCCCCATTTAAAGGAATATTTGTAGGCTTCATGTATAATGTTTTTTTTGAAATCTACAACAGAGCTCCAATTTCTAGTTTGTTGAACATGTTAGGACTTCTGCTTCATTAATATGAGGACATATAAGACATGAAAAAGAGGCTTACAATCTCATCCTAATGTCTCTTCCAAGAAGAGCCTAACCTAGTTGATTTTACAATCTATTTTCTTTCAAGCTATTTAGCTTCTACTACTAGGAAAGTATCGGATGAAAGTGATATCCCAGCATAAGACAACCAAATAATTGTCCTTGGTCACCCTATGCCCCCTACATTGAAATAGAAATAGAAATTATTGACCATATGTGCATCCATGCACTTGTTTTGCATATAGTAGATTGTTGGATCATTGCAATTACAAGGTTATTCATCCAAGTTTCTTAAGGATTTTATGTAAGTAGTAGATTTCCTAGAAATAAAATTAAAAGAATCTTGTGGGCTTGCTACAAACCTCAAACTTGACGTTTGATAGTTTCTAGCCTTACAATACCAATTATATGATGATTCACTCAGGTTTCCTAAGAATGTTTTTCCAGAGTAATATATTTTGGAGAAATAAAATCAAAAGCATCATGTGACATTGTTACATACCTCAAACTCAATATTTAATAGTTTATAGCCTTAATTTTTAATACTCAATGGATGATTCCCAAAGTTGAATAAATATATTCTATTGAAGCAATGTTTCCCAGAGTTGAAAAGGTAGAAAATGAGTGCAATGTTGTTAGGGAGAGAATGCTTCATTCTTCCACAACATTTATTTAGTAACAAAATTTTCAATAAATAGTTATACATCTACACAAAGTGCATTTAATTCAAATTTGCGTTCTTCTAGTTGCAAATATTCAGAAAAACTTTCAAAATTTGGAGATTTCCTCAAGAATTCCTTTAATTAAAACTACTTCTTTAATATAGATGTGCATGCAAGCTTGTGATATAAACATTTTAAGTTACAAATCTAGAAGCTTAAGTTTCATTGCTTAGTTTAAACTAGAGAACTTATGATCGACAAATCGTGTTGCATTTACAACATATGAAAGCACAAATTGGATAGAGGTAAAGAAAACTAAATACTTAAAAAACACAATGGATTAGACACACAATGTCTTTGTTGACATAATTGTACTTACAATCATATGTGATAAACATATTCAATACTCAAAATGACTACTCTGGAGTCTCAAAATTTAAATACTTCAAACAAATTATCAACTAAAGAAAATACATTGGAAAGCATAATGGATTGTGCACTAAATGTCTTCACCTACAAAAATGTACTTGTATGCTTATGTGATTAACATTTCAACATTTAATAGATGAATTTTGACTATAATCGACTTGTATCATACACATTAGTTGTGTAATTATAGGTGTTATCACCAAAAAATTGCTCAACAAGCTATTCAGGTGATCACCAAAGAAGTCATCAATTTAATCAACCAAATGGAATACTCTCTGCATTAACAAGACTTATTCAACAAAGAAAAAAACTACGGAAAGTGTGTCTTTGTGAATCTGCATGACATTCCAAAACATATTTAGTGTCATTCACATGTGTCAGTGTGGTCTAACAAAGAAAATTCTATGCCATTCACACACTTCAACACGATTGTCACCTTCAAAACTCATGCAAATCTAATATATGACACATTAATGAGGCCATTTGAATCTCACAAAACCTCAATTCAGGTGTACTTGAAGGGGATGACTCTTTATCTCTAAAAGTAGCTCCAGGACCACTCAAATTGTATATAGGATTCACCCCTATTAGGGATCCCCTTTCACACTTGGAGCTAGAAAAATAAAGACTTGAAGAAAGGCTATATAATAAAGCCACGAGTATGCATTTGAGAAGAAGTAATAAATTTATTTTATGTTGTTGGTTTGAGCTCAGAGAGTTCTTTTAGAGTGCACACAACAAAATAAACTTAGTGGTACTCATTTCACTACTTCGATGTTCATAATGAACTCATTATTCCACTAGGTGAAATTACATGCACATCAACATCCTTTGTTAACCCTCAAGTGGGTAACCTCACCTCCAAACCAATCTACTTCATGACTAAGACCCAATCATGTAGACTTGGGGGCACCCCTTCCACCTCCAATGATCATTAGACCTTATCCTTGTAAGGAAAATGGAAGTGTATACCCACACCCATCACATGCCATCACCTTTGATTGGGACCAACTTATCCAAGAACGACTACCATATTCTACCTATTTCAAATACAGGTCATCGTTAAAGAATTTATGATTTATTAGTGTATTATAAATGATGGGGCCTCCTCATGTATTATTTCCTCCTCATCTTGGAAACAACAAGGCTCCCCTACAATTGTTCCATCGGTGACTGAGTTAATAGCCTTTGATGGTAGACTTCCCCGCTCCTTAGGGATGTTACCTAATGCCCCCATTGAGTTAGGAGGTAAGATGGTTTTGATCAATGTTTCTATCATGACTGGTTTTGGTGAATTACAATATTCTCCCGGGTTGTGATTTCATCTATGCCATGAATGTTGTGGTTTATTCAGTCTTTTGAGTCATGATATATCCACATGAGGGATGCATCGTCACCATTGATCAACTCTTCCATTGTTATTCTAACTCACATGCGTCTCATAACATAATCTCACCTTATGTTGTTCACGTCGAGTCTATGCACTATGTGTCCATTTCTACTAGTCATGCAACATCCACTCCCCTTAAAAATGAGCCCATGGCTCTTGAACCACCCCCTCACCACTTGGGCTTGGAGGATGGGTGGATTCATCCATCCTTGGGGAAATCAATGCATGTTTCTTTCCCCAATCCTAGAAGTAACCATCACCTCTCAACTACATTCTTCCTAGAGGAAAAGGAATTCTTTGAGGCCACCACTTCATTCACTGTTCTTAGCGATAACCTCCATCTAGGTTCTCCTATCGACTGCTTGTAGGGTCCTAAAAACTAAATTGGTGCACCCACTAATATTATCTCCCTTAATGAGGTCATTAATCCCTCTCAAATAATATCATCTCACAGGGATTCCATGGACTCCAATTCCATAGGGACCAATCATGGCCACATAGGAGATGTTTCCAAATAGTTTAAAGTCCCAACCCCCCCATGGATATTACACAAACTAATGGATCTAATACACTATTTCAAATACTATTGTGTAGATGTTTGGCCTTAAGCTTCCTATTGTTATACTTTGGTTCGTCAGCTTGAGTATTTGGAAACAACCCTTCCTCCAATCCTCATATAACAATACAAAGGGCAGTACCACTTTCCACTTTGGTTCCATGAGACCTAGCTCTCGACACAACACCATCCTACAGTATACACTTTGTGGGGACCATTATAGCACCATGTTGTGTCTCATGCCCCTATACATTACGATTACAAGCCACATGGCCTAGTCGAAATGATCCACCAATATAGTTTCATTACTTCTTGTGGTGAGACCCCTTATCCTCGATCATTTTTAGATACCCCCCATAAGGGAAATGAGGCCTCCCTCATAGATTTTCTTTTTTAGGAAACCATGGTTCCCTATCCTCCTTCAAGGAGTGCCTTTTATGAGAACCCATAGTTCCTCAGCCTCCTTCAGGCATTTCCTTTTCCAAGAACCCATGGTTCCCCGACTTCCTTTAGGGAGTGCCTTTTATAGGAACCCATGGTTCATTGGCCTCCTTCAAGGAGTTCCTTTTCTGAGAACCCATGATTCCCTGGTCTCCTTTATAGAATGCATTTTTCGAGAACCCATGGTTCCCTGACCTCCCTCAGAGAGTGCCTTTTTCAAGAATCCATGGTTCCTCGACCTCCTTCGGGGAGTGCCTTTTATGAAACCCATGATTCAATGACCTCCTTCAGGGAGTACCTTTTCCAGGAACCCATGGTTCCCTGGCCTTTTTTAGGAAGTGTCTTTTCTAGAAACCCATGGTTCCCTGGCCTCCTTCAAGAAGTGCCTTTCCTGAGAACCCGTGTTTCTTTGGCCTCCTTCAGGGAGTGCCCTTTTCGGGAACCCATGGTTCCTTATCCTCCCTTAGAGAGTGCGTTTTTTAGGAACCCATGGTTCCTTGGCCTCCTTCAGGGAGATCCTTTTCTGAGAACCCATGGTTCTATGTCCTCATTTAGGGGGTGATGTTTTTTGGAACCCATCATTCCCTAGCCTCCTTCAAGGGGTTTCTTTTCCAGGAACCCATTGTTCCTTGGCCTCCTTCAAGGGGTGTATTTTTCAATAACTCATCATTCCCCAACCTCCTTCAGGGAGTGACTTGTTCTATGAATTCATCGTTCCCTAGCCTCCTTTAGGAAGTTCTTATTTTGGGGACTCATCATTCCTTGACTTCCCTTAGGGTGGCCTTGTTTAGGAACCCATCATTCCCTAGCCTCTTTCCAGTTAAATTATATGATAATAACTCTGATACATTTATTCATCAGTCCAAGTTTGTAAACTTATGAAGTGTCAGGCACAATATATGCAAAGTTGAGTCTTAAAGTGTTTCAAAATATTTTAAATTGTCACATCACAATACAGAAAATAAATTAAACACACATAGAACTAATTACATGTAGACAAGATTATATTGCATGGGCAGATATTCAGTGAGGAATTAAATGACATGTATGTGTAGTAATGCAGATCTTAACAATTTATTGTTCAGAGGGAACTTCGTTCATGTTCATAACCAAGGTACTAATAATGAAGCATGTTGATATTAAACCTACATAAAACTACCTCTCAAACCACACTGACATTCAAGAAAATTGAAATCAAATTAACTAAACACACCACACTGCATCCATCATTGAATATTTATTACTCTATATCCATCATGGTTGTAAATCAAGTTGTGTTCAATTGAACTTTTCTACAACAATGCTTAGTTTGGTATATATAGAATCCAATGAATGAATATTAAAGAGAGAAATGAAATCAAATGAAAACATGAAACACACCACACTTGCATAAAGAAAAATACTACCATGATCCATTTTGAATGAGCTCAATTCTCCCAAGAACAAGGTAGCAAAATACTCTAGAACATTATAAACTATATAAAATCATAAAACACAATGAAACTATAAACTTACAATCCATATGGAAGAAATTCTCAAGATGTTTTAGTCACTTCATCATAAGTTGGACATATGCTCCAAGAGTCCACTCCTTTGGAATGCAGGAGGTATTCTTATTTATACATAAATTTCTTTGAGAATAAGATAGGCAACTAATAAATTCATATCCACTTTTCTCTCATGTGGTTTCAACCAATTTGCTAATAATTAGAAGATAATTATCTCTACAAATCCTCTCACAAATCTCTAAGATATTTAATAAGAAATCTGATCAAAACTTCCATGATTCTTCTCCATAAAATATGCTTTGAATGATTATCCCAAATATTTCTCAAATCTTCAAAGGTTGAGGATGAAATTCTAATTTGAGGTTAAATGGTAAAATTTGGCATTGTTGGAATCTTCAAATATACCTGTAAACATCACCAAACTCACCCAACTTTCAAGGTTAAGTGAAACAATGTTATTTTTCTAATATTTAATCATAAATTCACTTAAAATGATAAAATAAATTCATTTGAAAATATTGAACCTAATCCCACATAAAAATATAAAAATGGAGTGAAACATGATTACAAGAAAGCAAGAAATGATTAAAAGTGAAGGGAAAGGTGTGAAAGATGATAAAAAGGATGGCAATTTCATGAATCAACACTTCCTTCAGAAAGTACCTTTTTCTAGGAACTCGTTGTTCCTTGGCCTCCTTCAGGGGGCACCCAAAATTTCGTCGAGCGACAATTTTTAATGCCAATGTTAAAAGAACATGTATGCTTGCTCACTTTCATTCCATCAAATTTCCACAACATGTTATTTACTATCAAGTGTTTTTCACTTTGGGTGTTTGGTTTTTGTGTGTAGATACTCATCAACAAGCTCATAACACTTACAATTTTGGTCATCTCGTGGCCCTTTCAGGTATATGTTTCAAAATTAGAATGTAGTCACTCCCTTTGCAACCATTTACATTTTCCAGTATCACCCTTCAACATATGCCTCTAGGTTCACAATATAATATACCACAACAATTTCACCCAGTTCCACTTGCATTTAGATGTTGTGAGACGATAGTTTTTCCTACACCCATGGGTTGTCTCACGACTTTTTATCCCTTAGGAAAAATGACACCCATGTTTTTTTCATCCCACAAACATGGGAATCCATATAGTTCGTACGTCCGAGAATGAACCTCATTCTCCTTCTCAATCATATTTCTAGCTCACACTCCTTTGGACTCTCATATCATTACACAATTTGATTGATTATGTTGAATGCAGTCATGCATTATCATTGGCCCCTCATCTCCTCCAAGACCAGTTTCCCATTTATAGTCCAATCTTCCATCACATCACCCACACAGAGACCCACCCTTGGGGCCCCACCCTACTTATTGTTTCAAAACATTGTGCCTCCATAGACCAAGCCATTTTTTCACTGGGACACCCGTATTTGCACATACACATTCAACCCAAACCATTTTTTATTCATTTGGTAAGTGTATAAAGTACCTTTTGATTTCTAGCAAATAGACTTAGGTCATCGTTTCTGATGGAGCTATTTTTAATCCAGTGACAACCCTTGTCTCCCTTGGTTGGGGCATTCATCTTAAACAATATTTGTTTGCAAATATCCATCTCACTGGCCAAACCTTGAGTATCCCAGAACCCTCTTTCAAGATATCTGATTTTTCACCTATAAACCACCCATTTTGCAGCCTCGACACCTTCAAACATCAATCAACAAAACTTAGCCAATATATGACTATCCGCCTAACATCAGATTAGTTTTTATGATTGTTATCATTTCCCACCATCGCTAATGCTCCAACCAAGGAAATTTTTTGAGTATCATTTATTCCCGACCTCGTCCATTTTTACATGAAAGTCAGCCCCCTTACAAGTCAATACCTGATACCATATTGATCGATTGATTTCAAGGAGCACTTTTCACCTTACAGTCACGACTCTCTTCTTTTCAACCTCAACAACAGTTTCTAGGAGGGTTGTAGTATCTTGGCTCTCATTACTCTATAGATGATAAGCTTCAAATAGGACACATAAATTCTTCATTGATATTTTCTTCTGTTGAACCCCTTCATATTTGAAACCAACATATTTTTGTATTACGGTGGGTCTTACTTTGCAACATTCACAGTTTTCAGTACTAGCAGAAGACCCCTAAACTTGACATTCCCTCAGTGCCTTTGAGACTTCAACAACTAGCACGGTTGTTCACTTCAAGTTTCAGGGAAAGTTCTCATTTTAGAACCATCATTTGACGTTACTGATGCCACCAAGGGTGTTGCATATCTCTACTCCATTAATCTTTCAGTTATAGTTATCATTGTAAATTATTTCTAGTTTTAGCACAAGAATGGGGCATGCATGCCTCATTTGTATAAATATCCTTAGTCTTTTTCGAGGTAGTATTTTTAGAAGTGGATCTCTCCTCCTCCCTACAAAGGACAGTCCTTGGTTCTAATGAACCTTTCTCTATCTCTCTATACAATAAGTCACTACACCAAGCAAAAGAAATAATGATGCATTTCGACTATATGTTTTCTACTAACCTCACACATCAGGGGGCATCTGTTATCACCAAAAAATCGCTCAACAATCTATACATGTGACCACTAGAGAAACCATTAGTTTAATGCACCAAATGACATACTCTCAGCATTAACAAGCCTTATTGAGTAAAGAAAAAAACTATGGAAAGTGTGTCTTTATGAATCCAATGACCTGCCAAAACACATTCAGTTCCATTCACACATGTCAACATGGTCTAACAAAGAAAAGTATGAGCCATTCACACACTTTAGTGCTATTGTTTCCATCAAAACTCACGTGGATCTGACAAACTGTGCGTTAATGATTTTGTTTGGATCTCACATAACCTCAATTCAGGTGTACCTGAAGGGGACGACTCTTCGGATCTAAAAGTAGCTCCAAGACCACTCAAATTGTTGGGGATCCACCCCTATGAGGGATCCCCTTTCACACTTGGAGATAGACAAATAAAGAGTTTAAGAAAGGCTATATAAGAAATATGTGAGTATGAATTTGAGAAGAAGCATTCAGTGTATTGTTATGCTTTTGGTTTGAGCTCAGGGAATCCTCTTTTCTCTTAAGTTCACTCACACCTTCATAACTAATCTTGTTTGGTGTACCAAACCTCTCTCCTCTTAAGAGCTTGGGTGCATTTCTTCACACCATATTACTTTTTCTTGAGAAAGAGATAAGAAAAGGTTCTAGTGGATACAAAAAGGACCCTCCCAAGGAGGAGTAGGAGAGCCCATTTGTGCTCATACTTTCCTCTCATGTGTTATCAATTAAAACTTTCTCCATTGGTAACCACTCTTGATCTTATTAGTTTTTTTAGCTCTTGTGTTTTATGTTTCATGCATCTATTTCTTTATCTTTATTTATGTTATATATTGTTATGGTTCACTAACCCTCTAACTCTACTAACTATGGTGTTGATACTGCCTACATTAGCACTCAAGGGTTGTTATTTGCTCGCTCTTGTGACAAATTAGCTCGAACAACATGAATTGAATCCAAAATATGAAGTGAAGTCAAAACCACCTCGCATTGCAAAGGATAAGTGCTTTAAATCATTTCAAATTTTAATCATATTCCTGACAAAAATTAAAAATCCTATAACCAATTAAAAATCCTATATCTCTTTTGGTTAGGGAGCATGTTGCATTTCTTCTACATTGCATTTTGATCAACACTCGGTACCATATCTAGCTTCAAAACCACCAAGAGTGAAGGCAAAAGGGGTAGGAGCAAACCATATTGACGAACATCATTGGATTGGATGTTATGCTAACAAATCAAAGATATGTATTACATTTATTAGATAATGAATACAAGCATTACATAGGGTACAATTTTATTAGAGTTAAAGGAGTATGCGTTCATATATTATAAATATGATATTATAATTATGTCGTAGGCGTTCTTTTTCTGGAAAGGATCTAGCAGATGATTCTCTATATATATTCATCCATTCGATTAAACCAAATCTAGCCATCCAATTATTTTATTCAATGTAGCACATGACGATGAAAAGGTGGTTAAGAACAATGTTTTGTGATATGTGGAGGACTTAAAACACACTTCTCATGCAATTTTTGTAAGAGACACCACTCACCATTGATTCTTCACTTGCCGGTTTGCTATATGAAGGTTAAGGCTTCTTAGCTCCACCATAGGTCATTTTCTATGGCGTGAAGGATATGATGCCCTCTCACCTTGAGAATGGAAAATGGATAGAGGTTGCTTTGAATGTCAGTGAAATGCAAGCACGAGTTTTTGAACCAGGTTTATTTTGCAGAGGTGTGAAATTACTATTAATACATGAATGTTACACAAAACTTGTTTGAACATTGTAGAATGCACTAGTTAATATACTTTTACATCGGGACAATTAACTACATAAAAGAAAAGAAGTAAGATCTATGGTTACTTTTTCCTTCCAACTTTACATGTATTTCCATAACCACAGATTTTTGCAAAAAGACTAGATAGCTTTAAAATTCCTCATGGAATCAATCTGCTTCAAAACATTCCAACTAATCTAACACGAAGCATCCCAAAGAAGATAAATTCATATCTGATTTCAATCTTATGCAAAAATATACATTTAAGCGATGTGACTCCAATATATATATTTATTAATAAAAAAAAAAAAAATTAATAATAAAATAATTTTAATATATATATATATATATATATATATATATATATATATATTTTAAATAAAAAATTATATATGTAAATTTAAAATATTTAATAAATATTTTTAGTTGTAGTAAAACATGAATTTAATATATGTTTAAAATTTTTGAAAGTTTTCCCAAAAATGGTTAACGAATACGAAGTCAATGCACGTTGACTTCGTACCGAAAACTATAATGACAAATAGAGGCGAGAGACTAAAAAGAATGGATAGATATTATGAAGAATGAGCGACTAAGCATATAGAATGGTTGATGTAATATGTTCTGAATAAGTAAATAATTACAATCAGATTCACATGGATATTTTTATATTAAAATTTGAAAAAATGTTTTTTATTATTTTGTTGACGTCATCTTCACTCCAAAGTAATACAATTTTTTTTTGCACATTTTCTTTTTCAAACGGAGCTTGTGGTTGTACCAAATAATTGTTATATTTTATTTGATTTGGTAGTTTTCAATTTCAAATGGAAGCCAATGGGTACAATTGTCGGGGATTTTATTAGAGAAAGTAAGTGGTGAGAATATTTTCCAAATATGTGGTTATTTTATTAGAAAAAGCAAGTTGTCAAAGTCTTTTTACTCAAGGAAGTACTTGGTCATCAGTTTCAAAATGTTTTATGTTATTTTTATATTAATAAATTATAAAACTATTTCAATTAAACTAAATTATATTATTAGTTTATTAAAATTCAAAGTATATGTTTCAAAATGTATTTAAAAGAGATTTTGATTTCTTAAAATCAATCAAACTATTCATAAGAAAATAAATTCATAGAAACTTATGTGGAAATAGTTTTTTTTTTATTTGAATTTTGCATTAGAAAAGCTTTTCATCCATGATCTGGATTATTTTCGGCACGAAATGAGAGCAGAGATATAACACAGAAATATTCAGAGATATTGCAAGAGAGATAACAATATAACAAAGATATAGTGGAAATATAACAAGAGTCACAGATATACAGTAATACACGATTTCTATTAATGAAATAAATGTACAGAGACTATAAAAGTATAGAGCGAAAGACTCAGTAGAATGGTGGTAGCTTATCTCTGAGAAGAGATGTGACGGCTACTCACATTCGCAAGAAGATGATTATTACAATGAGGCTCTGAAGGCCCTTTTACAATAAACGGGAATGCCAAAAGTCTTAAACATCCAAAAACCTAACCCTAGGAGATGAAGCGCCAAAAGTCATGTGGGCCCCNTTTGGGTAAGTGAGTACATCAACTTCCCGGGGTCGTAACTTTTGCATACGATCTCTGTTTTAGGCATGTGATAGCTCGTTGGAAAGATCTATCTGAGGCCTACAACACTTAAGACAAAATAGCATCATAGATTGAATTTTGCAAGAGAAACATACCCAAAAAAACATCGTTTAGGGCCTCAAAATGGCCCCGGAAGTTCAGGACCCGAAAAAACTGTTAAAAATAGTAAATTGCCAAAATTACCAGAAAGTTGTTTTGAGCCATTTGGAAAAGGTGGGTGGCCACCGATATCCACCTGGATCAATCCTCCCTCCTTAGGAAGCAATGGTCTCCATTGTGTTGAGTTCCCAGGGTAGAGGGAAAAGCATTTGTTGAATCTGCATCTTGGTGAGTTGCTTGTCTTGCTGGAGACGTCGCGTTTCTCAGTTTGTGGAAATATGTCACGAACCTGTTGCGGTTGAGGCTGCTCAACAAGTCGAGATACATGAGAGGACGATGTGCAGAAGGAATCTTTGCACTTTGCTGCAGCCTTGTCGACCTGCTTCTGTTGGATAGAAGATGCTTGGGGCAAGGCTGTAGTGGTTGCAGTGTCCTTTTCTTCTCCTTTTGAACAGATTGTGAAGAAGCTGAATTTTGCAGTATGAGATACTACCTTGCGACACTTTTTAGGTTGAAAAGTAGTCGGAACTACCTCTGATATTCTGTAGAGATGACCCCCCAAAGTAACAATGACACTATAGGGTCGAGACTCATAAACAGCATGGCGTCTCCACATATATGGTTGGCCCAAGAGCACATCACAGACATCGAGTGGGGCAACATCACATAATACCTCATCCTTGAAGGGTTGGATGCCGTATGATAATCGACACTGTTGGCTGACACGGAGATCTCATCCTTGCCGAAGCCACCCGATGTTGTATGGCTGCGGGTGTGGTGTTGTCGACAATCCCAATTGTTTGACGACCTCTCCTGAGATGACGTTCTTCTGGCTTCCGCTATCAACAATAAAATGCAGCGGGGTCCCCTTCACCCACATCTGTGAATGAAAAAGGCGCTCCCCCTCTTCAGGATCTGTTGGTTCTTCTGGTTGAATTGTTGCGGTCGCGACAATAGCAGTGGGGT
>ML778753.1:527645-596842 GCA_009831015.1 Picea engelmannii
ATCAGGGTTCGGCTCTTTGTCTTTGATCTCGGCCACCAATGACTGTTTTGAGCGACATTCATCGGTGTTGTGCCAGGGGATTTTGTGGAACTCGCACCATTTTCCGGTGTCCTTCTTTGTCTTCCCGTGACCCTTCTTTTCTTATGTCTTGGACTGGTTTTCGAGAGACTTCTTGTTAGGGTCGTCTTTGTCATACTTTGGTTGTTGCGGATTTGCTGACCCGAATTCTCGTTTGTTCTGGTGCTTAAATTTCTGCTCAATTTTAACAGCATATCGATAAGCAGCACTGAGTGATGAGACATCCAGAAAATCCATTTCAGTTTGGATGTATCTGTGTAGAGCCCCACGGTATTTCAGAACCAAATGTCGCTCAGAGTCTTTGATACCCAGCTTGGTGCGCAAGGTATGGAAGGTATTGGTGAACTTCGGAACTGTTTGGCCCCTCTCTTGCCGCAGTGTGGTCCATCTTATGTATTGGTCCTAATAGTTTCCAACAAGGTAATACTGTTCTTTTACCGCATCCACAAAAAAATCCCAAGTGGGATCAACCCCATATATTCCAGACTCCTCTGTGGAACTTTGCTCCCAGTAAGTTTCCCACCAATGTTTGACATGAGGGAGATCTTTAAGGAGTGAAAAGGTGATCTTTTATTTGTCGGGAAAATTGTGAACAGAGAAATAACCTTCCAGTAGAGTTAACCATTTTTCTAGGGCTTCTGCATCTATCTGTCCTTCAAATACAGGAATATCAAAATTAACTTGTACCTTGAAAGGCGAGGTGCCTCCAAAGTGGTCGCTTGATAAAGATGCGCCTGATGCTATCGGCAGGCGTTGAAGGATGTGGGAAAAATTCTCCATCATTTTGTCCCTCTGTCGCGTGAGAGCTTGCTCAAGCAACAGATTGATAGGATCGTCTGCTCCGTCGTTTTTCTTTTCTTCCGCCATTGAGGGTTTCTTGGGTGTGCGAGAGCGATTGTCTTCAAGAGAGACAAGCTCAAGACCCAACTTTCTATACTCGGACCTCATCGGGGACATGCACTGAAAAAAAACGATCAAGAGAAGCCTGCTCTGATACCACTGATCCAGATTATTTTCAGCACGAAATGAGAGCGGAGATATAACACAGAAATATTCAGAGATATTGCAAGAGAGATAACAATATAACAAAGATATAGCGGAAATATAACAAGAGTCACAGATATACAGTAATACATGATTTCTATTAATGAAACAAATGTACAAAGACTATAAAAGTACAGAGCGAAAGACTCGCTAGAATGGTGGTAGCTTATCTCTGAGAAGAGATGTGATGGCTACTCATATTCGCAAGAAGATGATTATTACAATGAGGTTCTGAAGGCCCTTTTACAATAAACGAGAATGCCAAAAGTCCTAAACATCCAAAAACCTAACCCTAGGAGATGAAGCGCCAAAATTCATGTGGGCCCCGTTTGGGTAAGTGAGTACATCAACTTCCCAAGGTCATAACTTTTGCATACGATCTCCGTTTTAGGCGTGTGATAGCTCGTTGGAAAGATCTATCCGAGACCTACAACGCTAAAGATAAAATAGAATCATGGATGTTATTTTGCAGAGAAACATACCCAAAAAAAACATCGTTTATGGCCTCAAAATGGCCTCGGAAGTTCAGGACCCGAAAAAACTGCTAAAAATAGTAAATTGCCAAAATTGCCAGAAAGTCGTTTTGAGTCGTTTGGAAAAGGTGGGTGGCCACCGATATCCACCTGGATCAACCCGTGCATTAGACACATTTTTCTCCATCTATTTTTTTGTATATAGAAATTCAGCATTTCAACGAAGCAATATAATACAGTCTTGAAATTTGAAGGATGCCTTCTGCACCTACTACCCAAAATCCGATTATTTGATTTTTAAACTTTTCTTTCTTCCCGCCCATAGAGTGTTTTGACAATGAATTTGTGTGTTTGTGTGTGTGCGCGCGCGTGTTCTCCTTCATTTATGCCTTTCTCCTCATAAGCCAATTATTACTTAATATATATTAAATAAGAGTCCAGGTTAAGAGGAGAAAACCATAAAAATGCAAAATTATTAAACTTTTAAATCTATAATACATACATAAGAGTTAGTTCATAGAGTACCTTATAAGGAGAAAATGATGGAGAGGTAGTTTTCTAACCTGTAAAAATTACGGGTTGACAATTTTATTCAACATCAATGTGGATGGTTTCCTCTCCACAACCACACATAAAATGACCAAAATAGGTAAAATTGAACGTAAAATTTCATCATTGCTTACAATAGGGGTACCTTCATGTGATGTGGGGTGCACCTTAGCACCTTATTTGTATCTTAGACATTTTAGAGGTATACAAACCCTACCCCCCTCTGGATTTGAACATGTGTTTCCTCTTAAGAGGTCAAAAGTTCAAATCCAGAGGGGGGTAGGGTATGTATACCTCTGTAGACTTTACCAGTCAAATCGTTGGGTGGAGGGGGGTCCCTTGTCCCACAAACAAGGGGGTCTCATACACCAATTTGGTGTGGCTTGGTCGTGACCTTAAAAATAGATTATTATTATTATTATTATTATTATTATTATACTATATGTGAAATATGGTTATAAAACCATACAGTTCCATATATATCTATATCCACAGAGGTTAACATAAACAAATATGGTTATAAAACCATACAGTTCATATCGTATGGTTAAAATGATATAACATAAACTTAGGAATATATATATACAGTTATAACAAAAAACCCATGGGATATGGTGGTCAGTGGGAATGGAACACTTGACCCACCAAATTTAGCAAAGACTTCAACAACCTACGCTAACGAACTATCCCTTATTCTTAGTTGGTTATAACTATATCCTATGTAATAGTTAAAGCATCTCAAAAATTTTGGGATTTGGTTAAGGGGTGCACCCTATTTAATGCCGCACAACCCAAGGCTTTACACACATTCCAATGTGCACAGATTCCTATGTAGGCACGTATTCCAAGGCAGTATGGATTGCATTGTTTTACGTTCTAATTCTATGTGTTCATGATTCATTTTTCCACAATGATTATGAATATGAAGTCTATTTTGTGATCAGATGTCATTTGTAAAAAATTTATCTCATTTTTTTATGTATGAGGCTCATAGTCTCGTTATACGTGTCAAAAGGGCTTTTTCTGCCACTGTTCAGAATTTAGCCAACTTTATACTCAAATTTCTCATAATTTTGCAAGGAATTCAATGGTAAACTATGTTTATTCATTTGAGTGGCGGATTTTCAGAGTGTCTTCAAACTTAGTTTTTTTATGCGCCATATTGTAATGTAATTTGGTATTTTGAGATGATGCAGAACAATTATAATATCTAAAGGGGACTTTGAAGATGAAGTGACATATGTCATCCATATATGTAATTTGAGTTCTTTTATTTTTTGTTGTATTATCTCATCATTCTTCAAGTTATTCATCAATATTAATGAAGTTTATGGACAAGTGAGCATATCCACATGTGTTTTTGTAAATTAAGTCAAGTGTTCTCTATTTATCAAATCTGGTCAAATTTTTATGTGTATTTAATAGTTATTTTTACATCTAAGGAATTTCGGATCAAGTTTGTATCATAGCTAGTTTTGATGTTTATTTTCAAGTGAATGATTACGAGGTCCAAATCTAAGAGAGGTGAAGGAAAGATTGCAAGTTATAATCCCGAAATTGGTTCAAGGAACTTCACTCGAAGGAAAGAAATGGAGCATGAAGATGTTCTTTCTAAGGATGATAAGGATTTTCGAAAAATGTTCCATGAGATGACAACCATGGTGAAGGAATTGTGGGAAGACCTAGAGAGAAGGAGAGCAACCCCTCATCAAAATGAAGGTGGTCCAGTTGAAACAATGGTAAAAACTGAAGCAGCTAAAGGAGGAGGATAATGTAAAGAATCTCCAGGGTCTCCTTCATCCCATCCTCATCATCATCACCATTTTCTTCTTCCGATGGAAGTGAAAATTCCTCTCATAAGAGGGGATTTTTTTTTAAGAAGTCTTTTCATTCTCATGGTTTTCCTTTGTTAAAGCTAGATGTTAAGTTTGATTTTCCCACTTATGATGGAGAGTTGAATGTAGAGAAGTTGGGTAATTGGGTCAAGCAAATTGAAGTTTATTGCAGGGTACATAAAATCATACAAGACACTTCTAGAATATAGTTGACTACTCTTTGCATGAGCGACATGTTAGAAAAACGATATTGTGAAGCAATAAAATAAAATAAATGTGAAAATAAAACACATAAGATACACAATACAATAGAGACACAGATATACATGGTTATCACGAAGCAATAAAATAAAACAAATGCATAAATAAAACATAGAATATACACAATACAATAGAGACATAGATATACATGGTTCACCCAGTGTGGGCTACATCCACCAGAGAAATTGACATGTCCTTCCTTTTTATTATCCAACACAATGAAGGGATACAACCTACATCATACCCATTGTAACTTTCTCTTCTTTCTCTCATGATATCCTCTCTTAGAATACAATATTCACGATAATACACAACCACAATACAATTCCCTCATAAGAGAGGGTTTCCTTCTAGGGAAAAACCCTAAAAATAACTTCTACCATTAGATCTATGACCTTATAATGAATGGTCTAGATTGACTACGAAATTACAATATTTTACAAGGAAATTTTTCCCATTATTTCACTTCGCCGTCACCAACAGAACATCTGCTTCATTCTTTAGAGCAAAAGCTAATCCATCCTCGCATCAAAACATGAAACATTGGGAACTAACCCAACAATGGCATCCAATGTTCCAACAACCACCCTTTAAGAGTTCTTTGTGTATCCCACCCCAATCCTATCGGTTCGTGTTTATTGAAGTAATCCTGTACCCCTGCCCTATTGCGTGGGTTAGTTCGATAAACTAGTCTTGTTACTAAAACCATATCTTTATTGTTTGAGTATATTGGGTGTGAAATATTATTAAAGAATGATTATCTTCTCGGCTTGTTAACTCTTTTCAGGTTCCGGGCTCCAAAAGGTAACTTATCGATAGGCGTAAAGTCCATAAGGGTGCTACCCCTAAATTCCCCGCCAGAGGGGATACATAAATTTTCACCACTCACCCCCCCACCCCTTGAACCCCCCTGGAGAAAGTTTTGGGGGGGGAATCCCCCCCACACCCCTCATTAGGGAATGGTGTCCAAGCACAATTGAAACAAACATCTGAATCAGGAATATAATCAGGCTCCACAACCAACAATCTCCCACTTGGAGACTGATCACAACAACTCCACTGTTGTTGTACCTGCTGGACTATGATCGAACTTGGACCTGGAAAATTTCTCATCTTCACCTTCATGCTTGAAGGCCAACTGAATTGAGAAGGAACTCAATTTCTCCCTTGTTACTCCCTTTGTTAACATGTCTGCAATATTCTGGCTAGTATGTATCTTTTCCAACTTCAAATTTCCATCTTCCAAGATGGATTGTATGGAATGGTGCCTAAGTTGTATATGCTTAGTCTTTGAATGGAAAGATAATTTCTTTGCAAGATGAATGGCACTCTTACTATCATAGTACAGCCTGTTATTTTCCTACTTCTTTTCCAATTCCTCCATAAACCTTTGTAACCAAATCATTTGTTTACTAGCCTCTGTAGCAACAACATACTCTACTTTTGTTGTTGAAAGTAAAAAAACCTTTTGCAGTTTCGAAATACAACTTATTGTTGTTCCACCTACAGTAAACACATACCCTGTGGTGATCCTCCTTCTATCTTTATCACCTGTCATATCTGAATCGACATATCCCTGTAGAACAGTGTCTAAACCTCCAAAACATAATGCATGAGTAGTAATACCTCTCAAATACCTGAGAATACACTTTACTATCTCCCAATGTTCTTTACTTGGATTCTTCATAAACCTTCTCACAACTCCCATTGCATGTGCAATATCTGGTCTTGTGCAAATCATCGCATACATCAAGCTACCAATTGTTGATGAATAAGGGATCCTGAACATGTATTATATATCCTCGTGTGTTTTTGGACACATTTCCTTGGTTAATTTGAAATGGTTGGCCAAAGGTGTACTAACTGGTTTTTCATTTTGCATTCTAAACCTCTCCAACACCTTCTCTATGTACTCACCCTAAGACAATGTCAATTTGCGATTTTTCATGTCTCTTGTTATTCTCATACTAAGGATTTTATTTGCAACACCCAAAACCTTAATCACAAATGAATTAGCTAATTTATTCTTGAGCACATTCATATCCTACATATTAGACCCTGCAACAAGCATGGCATCTATATACAATAGAAAGATAATATAACTTCCATTTTCTATCCTTTTAAAATAAATACAGTGATCAGAATGACATCTACTATAACCTTCTTTTGCCATAAACCTATCAAACTTAAAATATCACTGCCTTGGAGCTTGCTTTAGGACATACAGGATTTTCTTCAACCTGCATACCAAATTCTCCTTTCCTTTGACCTCATACCCCTGTGGTTGCTGCATATAAATCTCTTCCTCCAAATCCCCATGGAGAATTTTTTTTTTTACATCTAATTGTTCAAAATGAAAATCTTCTACTGCCACAAGACTTAAAATAGTCATAATTGAAGTCATTTTAACAACATGAGAAAATATTTCATCAAAATCTATACCTTTCTTTTGTGCAAACCCCTTTACAACAAGTCTAGCCTTGTACTGCTTTTTTCCTCCATCTTCTTCCTTCAACTTGTAAACCCATTTATACTGCAATGATATTTTTCTTGTAGGCAACTAAAACAAGTCCCAAGTTTGGTTATTTACCAAGGATTCCATTTCCTCTTTCATGCCTTTCTTCCCACTTATTTTTAGTTTTTACCTGCATTGCCTCTTCATAACTTTCTAGTTCACCAGAATTAGTCAACAATAAATAATACAATGAAGGAGAGTATCATTCAAGGGGTATACTTAAGTTGGTAGATCTTCTAACAACACTTGCAGGAGTTTGAGGTACCTACTTCTCCTGTTGTTGTACAATTTGATTTTCTGGAACCTTTGGAATTTCTTTTTCAGTGATCTCATTAAGCACTGTGTATTATGGTTTCTCTTTTTCCTATATCTTTCCCTGCAACTAATATTTGTACATGACCTTCTCATTGAATATGCCATCTCTACTCCTAATGATTTTGTGATTTTCATAATCCCATAAGCGATAACCAAAATCATTAACATGGTATCCAATAAAGGTACACTTCTTGGATTTTGCTTCAAGATTTGTTCTATTTTATTTATCAATATGGACAAATGTTTCACAACCGAAAGTCTTCATAAATAAATAGTTTACCTTTTTACATGTCCATGCCTCCTCTGGAATTCCACCATCGAAAAAGATTGAAGGTCCATTATTTATTAATTAAACAACAATGTACATATACCCAAAAATGTAAGGGAAACCCAACATGCAATCTCATACTCCTTGCACACTCCATGATTATCCTATTCATCCTTTCTGACACACCATTTTCTTGTGGTGTTCCTGGAACTTTCTTCTCTCTATGAAACCCATGATATGAACAATAATCAGCAAACTCCTTGCTACAATATTCACCTCCATTGTATGATCTGAGACACTTCAACCTTTTTCCCGTCTCATTCTCAAGCAAAGCTTTCCTTTTCTTGAAAATATTGAAAACGTCAGATTTTTGTCGAATGCAATAAACCAAAGTTTTTCTAGTTGCATCATCAATAAAAGTAACATAATAACGAGAGCCACCAAGATATGATACTTGAGTTGGTCCCCATACATCTGTATGCACAAGTTCTAACCTTTCTCTCTTCTCTTCTTTTATGACTCTAAGAAATCTGAATCTCTTCTATTTTCCATAACACAATGCTCACAGAAATCCAAAACAATTTGTTTAAGATCTAGAAACAATTTTCTTCTGTGAATTATCTGCATCCCCTTCTCACTCATGTGTCCATCCAAGCCTATGATGCCACAGTGTTGTATCCACTTCTATAGAAGCTAAAGAGATAAAAGAATCAATATTACCAGTACGTAAATACAATGTACCTACCTTCTCTCCTTTTTCTATCACCAGTGATCATTTGGTGATGTTCCATGCCTTATCTATAAATATAGATATACATCCTTCACTTTCCAACTGCTCATTTGAAATTAGAATTTTCCTTAGATCTGGAACGTGTCATACCTCTTTCAACAACCATTGGTTTCCATTCTTTTTCTTTATTTGTAAGTTTCCAATTCCAACAGTTTTGCATGGTGCATCATCACCCAAATGAACCTGTCCAAAATCACCTTGAACATAATCTAGAAAATGTTTCCTATGGGGTGTGGCACGAAATGAAACCCTTGAATCTATGACCCAAGACTCAAAAATATTATCTACAAAAAGAATCAAAGAATCTTGTAACACATCACATGTTACATTTGCTTCTTGATTTTTCTCTTGTTGTCCATCTCTTCGCTTCTTTGGAGCTATGCAGTCTTTCTTCAGATATCATTTCTTCCCACAATTCCAACATTCTATCTTTCCTAGTCTGGATTTGGATCTTCCCTTCCTAGAATTCCCGTGGTTCCCTAACCCCTTTCCTCTATCCTTTTGTCTTCCCATGTTCTCCATGTTTAACGCATTACCTGATGTCTCACCAGTGATTTTCTGTCGCATTTCCTCAATAAGGATAACACCAACAACATCATCAAATTTATAGTGTTTGAACCAGAGACAAAGTTACTTACAACCATGACCAAGCCATTCCAACTTTTTGGCAATGAACATAGGATTAGAAGAGCCATGACCTCATCATCATTGTCTAATTTTATAGAACTTAGTTGATTAGTAACCATATTAAGTTCACTTAAATGATTTACAACAAACCCACCTTCTGACATCTTCCTATTAAATAATCGCTTCATTAAAAATACCTTATTGAACGCTGAGGGTTTTTCATACAGTTTAGCCAATGGATCCATCATCTCCTTCATTGTATTTTCTTTTGAAATATTCAAATCCGTCGACGTTTCCATGCTCGGCCGTATCGTTTCTAGTGCCTTTATGTCAAGAACCTCCCATTCTTCTTCCTTCATGGTCGTCAACTTCTTTTATATTCCACCCAACGGTAGGAATAGATCATTCTTATATAAACAATCTTCCATCTGCATCCTCCATAACTGGTAGTTTTGGCCATTAAATTTCTCGACCCTAAACTTTCCATCTTCCGCCATTGCTCACACTTGAACCAGGAACCCTCTTTCTTTCTTGGGAGTTGCCTTTCGCTCTGATCCCAGTTGTTAGAAAAACAAGATCACAAAGCAATAAAATAAAAAAATGTGGTAATAAAACACAGAAGATACACAATACACTAGAGACACATATATACGTGGTTCACCCAGTGTGGGCTACACCCACTAGAGAAATTGTCAGGCCCATCCATTTTATTATCCAACAAAATGAAGGGATACAACCTACAACACACCTACTATAACTTCCTCTTCTTTCTCTCACAATATCCTCTCTCAAAATACAATATTCGGGATAATACATAGCCGCAATAAAATTCACTCCTAAGAGAGGGTTTCCTTCTAGGGAAAAAAGCCTTAAAAATAACTTCTATCGTCAGATCTGCGACCTTATAATGAGTGGTCTAGATTAACTACGAAATTACAAGAAAGTTTAGGGTCAAGAAATTTAATGGCCAAAACTACCAGGGGCGCTTCCCCTGAAAAACAGGATCACGAAGCAATAAAATTAAAAAAAATGTGGTAATAAAACACGGAAGATACACAATACACTAGAGACACATATATACGTGGTTCACCCAGTGTGGGCTATGTCCACCAGAGAAATTGTCAGGTCCGTTCATTTTATTGTCCAACAAAATGAAGGGATATAGCCTACAACACACATGTTGCAACTTCCTCTTCTTTCTCTCACAGTATCCTCTCTTAGAATACAATATTCGCGATAATACATAGCCACAATAAAATTCACTCCTAAGAGAGGGTTTCCTTCTAGGGAAAAAAACCTTGAAAATAACTTCTATCGTCATATCTGCAACCTTATAATGAGTGTTCTAGATTAACTACGAAATTACAATATTTTACAAGGTCATTTTTCCCAATATTTCGCTTCAGGGGCGCTTCCTCTGAATCCCCCGCCATGCTGAGGATACAAAAATTGTTGTCACCCCCCTGGACCTGCCTGGCGATATTTGTGGGGGGGAATATCCCTCACACCTCCCCATTAGGGAATGGGGTCCAAGAACGGCTAAAACAAACATCTGAATCAGGAAGATAATCAGGCTCCACAACCAACACGGTACAACTTTGATATGGTGGGAAAGTTGGACACATGTTGATATTATTCAACATGGTAAAATAATTTCTTCATGGATTGCGTTTACTGTTGCATTAAGAAAGAAATTTTATCCATTAGCTTACATGAAAACATCAATGATTTCTTGGCAACATCTAAGACAAGGAAAAGGGGAAAATGTTCAATCTTATACACATGAATTTAAGAGGAAGGCAGTGTCTTTGGGGATTCCATTACATACTCCTAAGACTCTTATAAATTATATTGGTGGTATGCACTCATATCTTCGCCATACTATATTGATGTTTAATCCTACCAATATTGATGAAGTATCAGTTCAAGCTACACAACTTGAAGTGAAAAAATATGCACAAAAAAATGATATGATGGAAAAGGCTCACTAGACAATTGTAATGTATTCACACCAATGGTACATATTTATAATACAATGGGTGATGCCACCTCATAGAGATATTTTTTCTAAATCCTAAAATAATGCATAATGATTAGGCTAGGCAATCTTAACTAACTCATTAGTCACCACTTCAGGATATATTACTAATATCCTAATTGAATAATACAAATATAAGTGACAATTAGACTTACTGATTGGTAAGGTAAACCATAGGCTAACATTCCCCCCCTCAATCACAAGTCCGATCAATAATACCAACAATAAAGCATAAAATAGTATCATTTCCAAGTCTTCATATTGAAACTCCTCAGTTGATCCTCAATGATGAATTCCTACACATGTTCCTACACATACTCAAGAAAAACATTAGAGCATTGGAGGGTGACTAACTCACCCCTTATTCATATAAGAAAAAATTCAAAAGATAAAAATTGACAACTATCAGATTTCTTAATATTTTTTTGTATTTTTAAAAAACTTCTAACTAACATGTAATGATTCAAGGAGATGCATCACAACAACTATGCATAAATGAAAGAAACGAAATATGTAAATACAAGTATATAAATGAAAGAAACTAACCTATGATGAGCACACAAATGCAATGTAGATAATCAAATGACCTACCTACTTACCTGGGGCCCGAGGCCCATGGAGATTGGGTCTCATTTACATAAGGTCGAAAGTTTAACCCATCAACTAGTAATGACATCTTCCTCCCATCCATGGAAAATAAATAGTAAGTACTCTTTTAAGACTTCTTCTTGACAACGTAAGGGACAAGCCATAGAACTCAAATTTTCTTGTCATACTTAGGTTTTCCCTTTATTTTATCCCACATGAGTGCAAGGATGCCTTCGTCAAACTCAACATATGTTAGATATCCAATGTAAGGATGTGTGGGAGGATTTTCTTCGACTACATGTTTAATAGCTTGTTCTCACTCTTGGTCCTTCTTATCTTCATCCTTTTGGAGTATCTCGATTGATCTTGGTTCCTTTCCTTGGTATTTCACAAGCTTCTCCTTATACTTATTTGTTTTCATTAATAATGTATCAATACAGTCTTCTTGTGAAAATAGTAAATCCCAAGGATCATACTCAGTGACCTGAGGTGTCACATAATATTCACAATCACTTCAATAATATGGGATAGTTAGATCAACTAGATGATTCTTTGCAACATTTTGACTATACGGAATCTCAAATGTCCCATCCCCCATAAGGATATGTGCATGAGTGAGGTCCATACTAAGAAAACCACCAAGGGTGGTGCACCAACTTCTTGATAGGAGCATGCCCCAAGAATCTGGTACATCGATCACAACCAGATTCATAGTGATTTCGATGTGTGGGAATGCCTACAAGTAATCTTTCATATCTTCTATGATATCGCAAACCTTGACTTTCTTTGAATCAATTCCACAAACATTTCCATAAGGATGGGTTATCCTCAAGCCTAGTTGTCTCATGACCTTGAAAGGCATCACATTTGTTGAAAACCCTGAATCCAACCTACAATTGTTCAAACAAAGACCATTTATGCCCAAAGGAATATAAAAAGGAGGACTATATTCCCTTTGGTTCCCATATTACAAAGTATTCAAAATCATCGAAGCATCATCTACTTCATCTTCTATTTTTAAAGTCTTCAAGACTGATTTCCTTATTGAAGGAATCTTTCACATATTGACCATGAGTACCATAATATTCATCTTTCCAATCATATTAGGCACGTCGATGTTTAGGACAAGATCCTCATTTGTTGGTACAAGTTGTGGAAGCAGGTCATGAAATGGAGGGGTAGGAGGTGGAGGAACCACCTTTGTTGCTAGGGAAAGTGAAGATGGGAATTTATTTCTCCTTGAATATGTTAACATATCTTTCTTCCTCAACCTTTCCTTGAAAGGTTCATCCAATTGGCTCAATATTTCCAACTGAGCTTGCCAAGATTCCTGCTCCCTGACTTCTTCAAGTTGTTCCTCTGTGATGTCAATGTATTTTTCATCCTCAAGCGTGTAAATTGTATCAATGCATTTTAACATGTCTATAGAGACCGAATATTCTTCTTCCCTCTGTCTTTGACACTCATGTTCCCAGTGAGGTTCTTCATAATTAAAACACCATGGTGATTCCTCCATGTTAACCATCCCAAGAATATTCAAGGTGTCGGGTTCCTTCGCTTCTTGTTGTGGCTTTAGTTTCCAATCTGGGTTTTCCCTCTACTTTATGATAAACTGAGGCCTTGGAGTAGAATGTTTCCTCTCTAAATTCATCAACCTATTCATGATATAATTTTGGCTCTCAATAAACTGGGTATTCATTTGATCAAACGTTTGGGCTAGGAGCATGATTGGATTCTACACATTATTGGTTGAATTCTTCGTCTTACGTTTTGTTCTGGCACGAGGGATCTGAAAAGGCTCAATATTTGAGTTGAGAAGATGTTACACCTCAAAATTACTCACTTTGATAGTGTCACAAGTGTCATCATTACAAGTGTTGTAAGTGTTGCATCTTGTCTGTAAGTGGCACATCTTGACCACAAGTGTTGCAAGTGTCAAAAACATCATGTTGCCATCTTGCCTATGTCGTGCCTCTAACGACATCAAAAAGACACTTAAGACACCTCAAAGGCTAGTTTGGAAGAAGAGAAATCAGTTGACAGGGAGTACAAACCTTTTACCATTGAAATAACCACTAAAACATAAATTTTGGAGATGAGAGCTCCCCTACCCACTCTCAGGGAGTGTTGGTGATCCCTGGGCTTCTTTGGGGGAGTGTTTGAGTGCCATGTGCACCCTTTTGGGGGAGCGCTATCCTTTTCTGAGAAAATTTTGGGTTTGTTGAGACAAATAAGGGAATAATCCCTTAATTCCTGAAGGTAGTTGGATTCAAATAGACGATCAAGGCATGATCTTAGGGAATATCCTCAACTGAAGGAGAGGAATCCTGAACTTATCCCAAAGATCGCTCAAGTGGTTGAGCCTCTCCAAGGTTATATAAGGAGGCCTTCTCATGGTGAAAGGTACATGGAAAATATGTGAGATGTGAAACTTATGATCTCATGAGTGAGATATCATCAAAGCAATCAATGTAGATTACTTGAGCAAAGGGGTTGGACAAGGAGAACTAGAAGAAGTTGTTGCACCTTCATTCAAAGGATTGTAAGTACTTTTACTTGTTCTCATTAATAATCAATGTTTGGCCTGTTTCTTTCAAACTTATGCTTGTTCCATATGAGTTTGTTTACAGTAGATGGATCTATATTTGAACTAATCTAAGTAGAGTAGGAATTCCATTGTATCTTTGTTTGTCCTATAGGACCTATTAGGGAGCTCAGGATCGATGCTCAGCCAGGAATTTGCAAGGACAAACGTCGCTAATAAGGTACATATCTTTCTCCTTCTCTTTCATTTATTAGTTTGATTAGATATAAAAGGA
This sequence comes from Picea engelmannii, assembly GCA_009831015.1. Classification (NCBI taxonomy): domain Eukaryota; kingdom Viridiplantae; phylum Streptophyta; class Pinopsida; order Pinales; family Pinaceae; genus Picea; species Picea engelmannii. Next base: position 541,846 of record ML778753.1, read on the forward strand.
AGTCAGTGTCCATGTTAAGAAGTTTTCTGTCTTGGCCCCTTTAGCCTTACACAGAGTGTTGGAACGCTCTGGTTCCCCTTACACCAGAGCGCTACCCCATTTTTGTGAGAAATTCTCCAGATATTTCATCTTCTGAAGCTATTTCTTGGTTTTGTCATTTTCTTAGGGTCTCATACTCTCAGTTCATCTTGGTATTGGCCTTCAATACTCTGTTTTCTAAGAATTGATCTCTTCTTGTTTTGGAATTTGACATTTTCTTTCCTTGCCTTGAAGTCAATCTTTGTCTTTGTTGACCTAGAGTTAACTTGTTGTTTTCTTCTCCTTTATCTAACTGAGTGGAAGATTTTGTGAGGAAATCCAAAGGTCTGTCAAAATTTCCATTTGATCTTTGAGGTCAGTTTTCCAACATTTCTCTTTTGTTTGAGGTTTTTTTGGTACTTGTTTGCAAATTTGGTTATCTTTGTCCTTCTTGTCTATTTCAGGATGAGAGTGTATTTTTTGTTTTGTGTGAGGTTTGCTTCTAATTGTTTAATCTTGAAGTCTAATTGACATTTAGAAGCCTTACATTTGATTATCATTCACATATAAGAAAAAGGACATATTTTAGTGATTGGTTTGGATATTAGAAGGCATTTATGAAATATTTAAGATTACCTTGGATTTGAGTGAGAAACAAATTGATTGAGGACAGTGCATATTAGTGTTTGATAGTGAAAACAACTTTTCTCCTTCCCTTAAATAGCCATTCATCGAAAGAAATGACTGATTATTATCTTCTTGTGCATTTTTTGGGGAATTGAGTCATCATACTGTCAGTTTCATTGTCATACACCCTTTGAGTAAAGAACAACCGTAAAATCATCGCTAATTAAAATTTATCTAGAACATTTTGTTTTTAGGATCTTCCACCAACATTAGACTAGGATTAGCACTTTCGATTAGGCTGTGATTACAACTCTCCAAAGTTTTTCAAAACAAACATTAGCATCCCGAGATAGGGAGAGTCAAATCCAATTGTCGTATAGTCTTTCTGGGATCCCCCTCTCGCACAAGGGTTACGCATGAGGTCGCATTCGGGAGAGTTACAAAGATTATCCCTCTGTGGTTCAACTATTTGTAGTGGTCGGATCATATATTGGGGGTCACTTGAAGGTATACCCATGATTATGTGTGGGAGCCTCTCAAGTTGGTTTCAGACTTGTTATCCTGCCCATACGTTCGGATCAGACTGTTGATTGTACCCGCCCAGGGGCTGACTGCAAGTTGATGTCCTTAGTTGCCATAATCCTTAGGTACTTACATGAGTTGATGGTGAAGGGAAGTCTCACTGTAGCTGGAAGAGAAATTGGTCAAACTCACTCGGTCTTCTTGGAGGGTAAATCCACAATTACTGCATCGAATCTTGCACCAAGGTGAAAATTCGTTAAGCAGGTCGCCATTGTAACTGTTCCACCATATCCTAGCCCCTTCTTGACTTGATCACACGACGTTGGATTTCATCACCAACTAGTACGATCATCGAGAGAAGGTTTGTTTGCTTTGTTTTGATTCCTAGATTTTATTAGCATATGTTGTTTCTTTTCGTTGGTTGGCCTTAGATTTTCAGCGTGTACTGTTATTCTCTAAAATTGAGCTTGTAGACGATAAATTTCTTCGTCGATCGTGTAGGGTGCAAGGGCTGCCTCCGGAAGGCTACCAACCCTTACCTCCTAACCCTCCAGAAGACAACTATCGTGGAGAGGTAGAAAATCAATCTGACGTTGGGAGTGTTGTTGCTCCTCCATTAGACAATTCAGAAAGTGCTTTGGTTACAGCTGAGAATCCCATTCCCTGCACAACATCTGTGTCGAAAATTCCTCTCGAACCACTTTTTCTTCGTTTAGACACTCTTGGGAACGTCATAGATGAAGAGGTCCCACAATTACCTGTGAGAGATTTTACCAACACATATATGGGATCCACAGAACCAACCTTTGGTGATGAGTATAGGACTCATGTTCGTCCTACCACTACAGTAGATACAAATCCCACACCTGCTCGTTTTGTATGGAGGACTTCATCAGGACGTGATCTCTATGAGCATTTTGAATCCTTTCGACAACCCTTTAATCCTCATGACCCTCCTGTTGAAACTGGGCCATCTGGTCAAACGATGAATCACCCCATCGATCCGGTCATTAACCCTACTATTGCGTCAGCACAAATCTATCCTAACGCTGGACTCATCACCTCTACTCATTCCCAAGGCACTTTTATCCCTACCCCTGCTTTTACAAACTTTCACTCTACAGCTCTGCATGTTCCGCACAATCCTGTTGGGACATCTTTTCACCTAAGAATGCAAACCCCTTCCAGCCAAATACAAACGACTGGAGGGAAACCACCATCTAGCGGACCTATCCCTCCTGGAATAGCACCATCCTATGGTGGGCCTACTCCTCCTGGGGGAAAACTCCCTTTTCATGTTCTTCCCGGAGGGCAACCTCCCTTTGCCAGTCATACCCCTGTCGTTAATCCACCACTGGCAGGGGGGTAACCCTCGTCTACTGGAAACCCTTCACAATCCTGGGGAGTATCTTCCAGAGGCACATTTACCGAACCCCATGTTGGGGGGAACTCATATCATAACCCACAAGGAGGAGTATCAAATCTTCTTCCCTCCAAACCATCTTTTGGACAACCTTATCCGGGCAGCATCCAAAACACCACCTGGATTCCTCAAGGACAACAACCTTATCCTCCCCATGGTTCTAATGTGTATCCACCTCTGAGATTTACTCCTTACCCTTCTTAAGGGAACAATGTTCATCCCCTTTCTAGGCAAACAGATCACCCGACTTATAATGCTCATAACCCACCGGGTTATGCAAATGTTTCTCATCCATCATCGAATCCTATTTATCCTTGTCAGCAACAACTGTATGTAGGAGGGCCTATTGGTTACAAATATCCACCTAACCCATTTTATGGTCCTACTGGTGTTCCTAGGCCACACCAGTATCATCCACAAATTAACCGACAACTACCTTTCCTTGTGACTCTGGATCTCCCAGACTTGTCTCAGTTAACTAATGATCCTATTTTTCATTCACCGGTTTGGCCAGTTATTCCAGCTAAACTTCCTTCTGATATTCCAAAATTTGACGGAAAATATGGAGAAGATCCAAATAACCATGTGATGAATTTCCATTTGTGGTGTTCATCAAACTCCCTCATGGATGATTCTATATGTTTGGGTCTTTTCCAGCGAACACTTACGGGATCAGCAACAAAGTGGTATATCAAACTACCACGTGCTTCTTTTCATGATTTCAACTCCCTTGCCATGTCTTTCCTCGCGCACTTTCAACTACCTATTTGCTACGAGACAGGTACTGAACTCTTGACCTCCCTTCGTCAAACTAAATCCCTGCATATATCTGACCATATTCATGAGTGGAGACGATGACGAAGGATGATCAAGGTAATCATTCCTGACATATTATTGGCGGAGTGGTTTACTAAATCACTTTTACCGCCGATCGCTCGTGATGTCGCTATGGGTGGCGCGGTCATTGAGGAAGAAACCATTGCTCGAGCTCAGTACTTAGATTTGGTTTATTCACAATCTGATACTTTGTATGAATTGCTTTCGAACGCTTCTCGAGCTAATACCGATCCGTCCAAGCCAGCATCCTCATCTCATGCGGACGGTGTTATTGGTTCCGTCAAAACTCAATCTATTTAGCAACCCCAAGTCTTGATTTGATTATCAAAGACATGGCTCGGGTTTAGTTGATGAAGTATTCAACCGAGGCATTATGGACATGGAATAAGTGTCTTGCAAGCCTATCATCAGGCTTATTTCAATGAGAAATTGACCTAATTGCGGGTGGTATCTGAATAGAATATTGCAGAAAAAAACCCCCATTTAAAGGAATATTTGTAGCCTTCATGTATAATGTTTTTTTTGAAATCTACAACAGAGCTCCAATTTCTAGTTTGTTGAACATGCTAGGACTTGTGCTTCATTAATATGAAGACATATAAGACATGACAAAGGGTCTTACAATCTCATTCTAATGTCTCTTCCAAGAAGAGCCTAACCTAGTTGATTTTACAATCTATTTTCTTTCAAGCTATTTAGCTTCTACTACTAGGAAAGTATCGGATGAAAGTGATATCCCAGCATAAGACAACCAAATAATTTTCCTTGGTCACCCTATCCCCCCACCATTGAAATAGAAATGGAAATTATTGACCATATGTCCATCCATGCACTTGTTTTGCATATAGAAGATTGTTGGATCATTGCAATTAAAGGGTTATTCATCCAAGTTTCTTCAGGATTTTATGTAAGTAGAAGATTTTCTAGAAATAAAATTAAAATAATCTTGTGGGCTTGCTACAAACCTCAAACTTGGCGTTTGATAGTTTATATCCTTACAATACCAATTATATGATGATTCACTCAGGTTGCCTAAGAATGTTTTTCCAAAGTAATATATTTTTGAGAAATAAAATCAAAAGCATCATGTGACATTGTTACATACCTCAAACTCAATATTTAATAGTTTATAGCATTAATTTTTAATGCTCAATGGATGATTCCCAAAGTTGAATAAATATATTCTATTGAAGCAATGTTTCCCAGAGTTGAAAAGGTAGAAAATGAGTGCAATGTTGTTAGGGAGAGAATGCTTCATTCTTCCACAACATTTATTTAGTAAGAACATTTTCAATAAATAGTTATACATCTACACAAAGTGCATTTAATTCAAATTTGTGTTCTTCTAGTTGCAAATATTCAGAAAAACTTTCAAAATTTGGAGATTTCCTCAAGAATTCCTTTAATAAAAACTACTTCTTTAATATAGATGTGCATGCAAGCTTGTGATATAAACATTTTAAGTTACAAATCTAGAAGCTTAAGTTTCATTGCTTAGTTTAAACTAGAGAACTTATAATCGAAAAATCGTGTTACATTTACAACATATGAAAGCACAAATTGGATAGAGCTAAAGAAAACTAAATACTTAAAAAACACAATGGATTAGACACAAAATGTCTTTGTTGACATAATTGTACTTACAATCATATGTGATAAAGATATTCAATACTCAAAATGACTACTCTGGAGTCTCAAAATTTAAATACTTCAAACAAATTATCAACTAAAGAAAATACATTGGAAAGCATAATGGATTGTGCACTAAATGTCTTCACCTACAAAAATGTACCTGTATGCTTATGTGATTAACATTTCAACATTTAATAGATGAATTTTGACTATAATCGACTTGTAGCATACACATTAGTTGTGTAATTATAGATGTTATCACCAAAAAATTGCTCAACAAGCTATTCAGGTGATCACCAGAGAAGTCATCAATTTAATCAACCAAATGGCATACTCTCTGCATTAACAAGACTTATTCAGCAAAGAAAAAAACTACGGAAAGTGTGTCTTTGTGAATCTGCACGACATTCCAAAACACATTTAGTGTCATTCACATATGTCAGTGTGGTCTAACAAAGAAAATTCTATGCCATTCACACACTTCAGCACGATTGCCGCCTTCAAAACTCATGCAGATCTAATACATGACACATTAATGAGGCCATTTGAATCTCACAAAACCTCAATTCATGTGTACTTGAAGGGGATGACTCTTTAGCTCTAAAAGTAGCTCCAAGACTACTCAAATTGTATATAGGATTCACCCCTATTAGGGATCCCCTTTCACACTTGGAGCTAGAAAAATAAAGACTTGAAGAAAGGCTATATAATAGAGCCATGAGTATGAATTTGAGAAGAAGTAATAAATTTATTTTATGTTGTTGGTTTGAGCTCAGAGATTTATTTTAGAGTGCACACAACACAATAAACTTAGTGGTACTCATTTCACTACTTGGATGTGCCCCCTCCCCCATAATGAACTCATTATTCCACTAGGTGAAATAACATGCACCTCAACATCATTTGTTAACCCTCAAGTGGGTAACCTCGCCTCCAAACCAATATACTTCATGACTAAGACCCAATCATGTAGACTTGGGGGCACCCCTTCCACCTCCAATGATCATTAGACCTTATCCTTGTAAGGAAAATCGAAGTGTATACCCACACCCATCACATGTCATCACCTTTGATTGGGACCAACTTATCCAAGGACGACTACCGTATACTACTTGTTTCAAATACAGGTCATCGTTAAAGAATTTATGATTTATTAGTGTATTATAAATGATGGGGCCTCCTCATGTATTATTTCCTCCTCATCTTGGAAACAACTAGGCTCCCCTACAATTGTTCCATCGGTGACTGAGTTAATAGCCTTTGATGGTACACTTCCCCGCCCCTTAGGGATGTTACCTAATGTCCCCATTGAGTTAGGAGGTAAGATGGTTTTGATCAATGTTGCTATCATGACTGGTTTTGGTGAATTACAATATTCTCCCGGGTTGTGATTTCATCTATGCCATGAATGTTATGGTTTCTTCAGTCTTTTGAGTCATGATATATCCACATGAGGGATGCATCGTAACCATTGATAAACTCTTCCATTGTTATTCGAACTCACATGCTTCTCATAACATAATCTCACCTTATCTTGTTCATGTCGAGTCTATGCACTATGTGTCCATTGCCACTAGTCATGTAACATCCACTCCCCTTAAAAATGAGCCCATGGCTCGTGAACCATCCCCTCACCACTTGGGCTTGGAGGATGGTTGGATTCACCCATCCTTGGGGAAATCAATGCATGTTTCTTCCCCCAATCCTAGAAGTAACCATGAACTCTCAACTACATTCTTCCTAGAGGAAAAGGAATTATTTGGGGCCACCACTTCTTTCATTGTTCTTAGCGATAACCTCCATCTAGTTTCTCCTATCGACTGCTTGTAGGGTCCTAACAACTCAATTGGTGCACCCACTAATATTATCTCCCTTAATGAGGTCATTAATCCCTCTCAAATAATATCATCTCATAGGGATTTCATGGACTCCAATTCCATAGTGACCAATCATGGCCACATAGGAGATGTTTCCAAACAGTTTAAAGTCCCAACCCCCCTTGGATATTACACAAACTAGTGGATCTAATACACTATTTCAAATCCTATTGTGTAGATGTTTGGACTTAAGCTTCCTATTGTTATACTTTGGTTCATCACCTTGAGTATTTGGAAACAACCCTTCCCCCAATCCTCATAAAACAATACAAAGGGCAGTACCACTTTCCACTTCGGTTCCATGAGACCTATCTCTCGACACAACACCATCCCACAGTATACACTTTGTGGGGACCATTATAGCACCATGTTGTGTCTCATGCCCCTATACATTATGATTACAAGCCACATGGCCTAGTCGAAATGATCCACCAAGATAGTTTCATTACTTCTTGTGGTGAGACCCCTTATCCTCGGTCATTTTTAGATAACCCCCATAAGGGAAATGAGGCCTCCCTCATAGATTTCTTGTTTTGGGAAACCATGGTTCCCTATCCTCCTTCAAGAAGTGCCTTTTATGAGAACCTATAGTTCCTCAACCTCCTTCAGGCATTTCCTTTTCCAGGAACCCATGGTTCCCCGACTTCCTTTAGGGAGTGCCTTTTCTAGGAACCCATGGTTCCTTGGCCTCCTTCAAGGAGTTCCTTTTCTGAGAACCCATGATTCCCTGGTCTCCTTTATAGAATGCATTTTTCGAGAACCCATGGTTCCTCGACCTCCCTCAGAGAGTGCCTTTTTCAAGAATCCACGGTTCCTCGACCTCCTTCAGGGAGTGCCTTTTATGAAACCCGTGATTCCATGACCTCCTTCAGGGAGTACATTTTCCAGGAAACCATGGTTCCCTGGCCTCCTTTAGGAAGTGTCTTTTCTGGAAACCCATGGTTCCCTAGCCTCCTTCAAGAAGTTCCTTTCCTGAGAACCTGTGATTCTTTGGCCTCCTTCAGGGAGTGCCTTTTTTGGGAACACATGGTTCCTTATCCTCCCTTAGAGAGTGCCTTTTTAAGGAACCCATGGTTCCTTGGGCTCCTTCAGGGAGATCCTTTTCTGAGAACCCATGGTTCTATGGCCTCATTTAGGGGGTGATGTTTTTTGGAACCCATCATTCCCTAGCCTCCTTCAAGGGTTTTCTTTTCCAGAAACCCATGGTTCCTTGGCCTCCTTTAAGGGGTGTCTTTTTCAATAACTCATCATTCCCAACCTCTTTCAGGGAGTGCCTTGTTCTATGAATTCATCGTTCCCTAGCCTCCTTTAGGAAGTTCTTCTTTTGGGGACTCATCATTCCCTGGCTTCCCTTAGGGTGGCCTTGTTTAGGAACCCATCATTCCCTAGCCTATTTCTAGTTAAATTATATGATAATAACTCTAATACATTTATTCATCAATCCAAGTTGGTAAACTTATGAAGTGTCAGGCACAATATATGCGGAGTTGAGTCTTAAAATGTTTAAAAATATTTTAAATTGTCACATCACAATACAGAAAATAAATTAAACACACATAGAACTAATTACATGCAGACAAGATTATATTGCATGGGCAGATATTCAGTGAGGAATTAAATGACATGTATGTGTAGTAATGCAGATCTTAACAATTATTGTTCAGAGGGTACTTCGTTCATGTTCATAACCAAGGTACTAATAATGAAGCATGTTGATATTAAACCTACATAAAACTAGCTCTCAAACCACACCGACATTCAAGAAAATTGAAATCAAATTAACTAAACACGCCACACTGCATCCATCATTGAATATTTATTACTCTATATCCATCATGGTTGTAAATCAAGTTGTGTTCAATTGAACTTTTCTACAACAATGCTTAGTTTGGTAGATATGGAATCCAATGAATGAATATTAAAGAGAGAAATGAAATCAAATGCAAACATGAAACACACCACACTTGCATAAAGGAAAATACTACCATGAGCCATTTTGAGTGAGCTTAATTCTCCCAAGAACAAGGTAGCAAAATACTCTAGAACATTATAAACTATATCAAATCATAAAACACAATGAAACTATAAACTTACAATCCATATGGAAGAAATTCTCAGAATGTTTTAGTCACTCCATCATAAGTTGGACATATGCTCCAAGAGTCCCCTCCTTTGGAATGTAGGAGGTATTCTTATTTATACATAAATTTCTTTGAGAATAAGATAGGCAACTAATAAATTCATATCCACTTTTCTCTCATGTGGTTACAGCCAATTTTCTAATAATTAGAAGATAATTATCTCTACAAATCCTCTCACAAATATCTAAGATATTTAATAAGAAATCTGATCAAAACTTCCATCATTCTTCTCCATAAAATATGCTTTGAGTGATTATCCCAAATATTTCTCAAATCTTCAAAGGTTGAGGATGAAATTCTAATTTGAGGTTAAGTGGTAAAATTTGGCATTGTTGGAATCTTCAAATATACCTGTAAACATCACCAAACTCACCCAACTTTCAAGGTTAAGTGAAACAATGTTATTTTTCTAATATTTAATCATAAATTCACTTAAAATGATAAAATAAATTCATTTGAAAATATTGAACCTAATCCCACATAAAAATATAAAAATGGAGTGAAACATGATTACAAGAAAGCAAGAAATGATTAAAAGTGAAGGGAAAGGTGTGAAAGATGATAAAAAGGATGGCAATTTCATGAATCAACACTTCCTTCAGAAAGTACCTTTTTCTAGGAACTCGTTGTTCCTTGGCCTCCTTCAGGGGGCACCCAAAATTTCGTCGAGCGACAATTTTTAATGCCAATGTTAAAAGAACATGTATGCTTGCTCACTTTCATTCCATCAAATTTCCACAACATGTTATTTACTATCAAGTGTTTTTCACTTTGGGTGTTTGGTTTTTGTGTGTAGATACTCATCAACAAGCTCATAACACTTACAATTTTGGTCATCTCGTGGCCCTTTCAGGTATATGTTTCAAAATTAGAATGTAGTCACTCCCTTTGCAACCATTTACATTTTCCAGTATCACCCTTCAACATATGCCTCTAGGTTCACAATATAATATACCACAACAATTTCACCCAGTTCCACTTGCATTTAGATGTTGTGAGACGATAGTTTTTCCTACACCCATGGGTTGTCTCACGACTTTTTATCCCTTAGGAAAAATGACACCCATGTTTTTTTCATCCCACAAACATGGGAATCCATATAGTTCGTAAGTCCGAGAATGAAACTCATTCTCCTTCTCAATCATATTTCTAGCTCACACTCCTTTGTACTCTCATATCATTATACAATTTGATTGATTTTGTTGAATGCAGTCCTGCATTATAATTTTCCCCTCAGCTCCTCCAAGACCAGTTTCCCATTTATAGTCCAATCCGCCATCACATCACCCACACAGAGACCCACCTTTGGGGCCCCACCCTACTTATTGTTTCAAAACATTGTGCCTCCATAGGCCAAGCCATTTGTTCACTAGGACACCCATATTTTCACATAGACATTCAACCCAAACCATTTTTTATTAATTTGGTAAGTGTATAAAGTACCTTTTGATTTCTAGCAAATAGACTTAGGCCATCATTTCTAATGGTGCCATTTTTAACCCAGTGACAACCCTTGTCTCCCTTGGTTGGGGCATTCATCTTAAAAAATCTTTGTTTGCAAATATCCATCTCACTGGCCAAACCTTGAGTATCCCAGAACCCTCTTTCAAGATATCTGATTTTTCACCTATAAACCACCCATTTTGCAGCCTCGACACCTTCAAACATCAATCAACAAAATTTAGCCAATATATGACTATCCGCCTGACATCAGATTAGTTTTTATGATTGTTGCCATTTCTCGCCATCGCTAATGCTCCAACCAAGGAAAGTTTTTGAGTATCATTTATTCCCGACCTCGTCCATTTTTACATGAAAGTCAACCCCCTTACAAGTCAAAACCTGATACCATATTGATCAGTTGATTTCAAGGAGCACTTTACACCCTACAGTCACGACTCTCTTCTTTTCAACCTCAACAACAGTTTCCAGGAGGGTTGTGGTATCTTGGCTCTCATTACTCTACAAATGATAAGCTTCAGATAGGACACGTAGATTCTTCATTGATATTTTCTTCTGTTGAACCCCTTCATATTTGAAACCAACATATTTTTGTATTATGGTGGGTCTTACTTTGCAAGATTCACAGTTTTCAGTACTAGCAAAAGACCCCTAAACTTGACATTCCCTCAGTGCCTTTGAGACTTCAACAACTAGCACAGTTGTTCACTTCAAGTTTCAGGGAAAGTTCTCATTTTAGAACCATCATTTGACGTTACTGATGCCACCAAGGGTGTTGCATATCTCTACTCCATTAATATTTCAGTTACAGTTATCATTGTAAATTATTTCTAGTTTTATCATAAGAATGGGGCATGCATGCCTCATTTGTATAAATATCCTTAGTCCTTTTTGGGGTATTATTTTTACAAGTGGATCTCTCCTCCTCCCTACAAAGGACAGTCCTTGGTTCTAATGAACCTTTCTCTATCTCTCTATACAATAAGTCACTACACCAAGCAAAAGAAATAATGATGTATTTTGACTATATGTTTTCTACTAACCTCACACATCAGGGGGCATCTGTTATCACCAAAAAATCGCTCAACAATCTATACATGTGACCACTAGAGAAATCATTAGTTTAATGCACCAAATGACATACTCTCAACATTAACAAGCCTTATTGAGTAAAGAAAAAAACTATGGAAAGTGTGTCTTTATGAATCCAATGACCTGCCAAAACACATTCAGTGCCATTCACCCATGTCAACACGGTCTAACAAAGAAAAGTATGCACCATTCACGCACTTTAGTGCTATTGTTTCCATCAAAACTCACGTGGACCTGACAAACTGTGCGTTAATGATTTTGTTTGGATCTCACATAACCTCAATTCAGGTTTACCTTAAGGGGACGACTCTTCAGCTCTAAAAGTAGCTCCAAGACCACTCAAATTGTTGGGGATCCACGCCTATGAGGGATCCCCTTTCACACTTGGAGATAGACAAATAAAGAGTTTAAGAAAGGCTATATAAGAAATATGTGAGTATGAATTTGAGAAGAAGCATTCAGTGTATTGTTATGCTTTTTGTTTGAGCTCAGGGAATCCTCTTTTCTCTTAAGTTCACTCACACCTTCATAACTAATCTTGTTTGATGTACCAAACCTCTCTCCTCTTGAGAGCTTGGGTGCATTTCTTCACACCATATTACTTTTTCTTGAGAAAGAGATAAGAAAAGGTTCTAGTGGGAACAAAAAGGACCCTCCGAAGGAGGAGTAGGAGAGCCCATTTGTGTTCATACTTCCCTCTCATGTGTTATCAATTAAAACTTTCTCCATTGGTAACCACTCTTGATCTTATTAGTTTTTTTAGCTCTTGTGTTTTATGTTTCATGCATCTATTTCTTTATCTTTATTTATGTTACATATTGTTATGGTTCACTAACCCTCTAACTCTACTAACTATGGTGTTGATACTGCCTACATTAGCACTCAAGGGTTGTTATTTGCTCGCCCTTGTGACAAATTAGCTCGAACAACATGAATTAAATCCAAAAGATGAAGTGAAGTCAAAACCACCTCGCATTGCAAAGGATAAGTGCTTTAAATCATTTCAAATTTTAATCCTATTCCTGACAAAATTTAAAAATCCTATATCTCTTTTGGTTAGGGAGTATGTTGCATTTCTTCTACATTGCATTTTGATCAACACTTGGTACCATATCTAGCTTCAAAACCACCAAGAGTGAAGGCAAAAGGGGTAGGAGCAAACCATATTGACGAACATCATTGGATTGGATGTTATGCTAACAAATCAAAGATATATATTACATTCATTAGATAATGAATACAAGCATTACATAGGGTACAATTTTATTAGAGTTAAAGGAGTATGTGTTCATATATTATAAATATGATATTATAATTATGTCGTAGGCGTTCTTTTTCTGGAAAGGATCTAGCAGATGATTCTCTATATATTTTCATCCATTCGATTAAACCAAATCTAGCCATCCAATTATTTTAGTCAATGTAGCACATGGCGATGAAAAGGTGGTTAAGAACAATGTTTTGTGATATGTGGAGGACTTACAACACACTTCTCATGCAATTTTTGTAAGAGACACCATTCACCATAGATTCTTCACTTGTCGGTTTGTTATATGAAGGTTAAGGCTTCTTAGCTCCACCATAGGTCCTTTTCTATGTCGTGAAGGATATGATGCCCTCTCACCTTGAGAATGGAAAATGGATGGAGGTTGCTTTGAATGTCAGTGAAATGCAAGCACGAGTTTTTGAACCAGGTTTATTTTGCAAAGGTGTGAAATTACTATTAATACATGAATGTTACACAAAACTTGTTTGAACATTGTAGAATGCACTAGTTAATATACTTTTACATTGGGACAATTAGCTATATAAAAGAAAAGAGGTAAGATCTATGGTTACTTTTTCCTTCCAACTTTACATGTCTTTCCATAACCACAGATTTTTGCTTGCAAAAAGACTTGATAGCTTTAAAATTCCTCATGGAATCAATCTGCTTCAAAACATTCCAACTAATCTAACACGAAGCATCCCAAAGAAGATAAATTCATATATAATTTCAACCTTATGCAAAAATATACATTGCTCCAATATCTTATACACAAATATACATTTATTAGTAAATATTTTTAATTTTAATAAAAAATAAATTTAATATATATATTTTTAAAAATAAAAAATTATATGTGTAAATTAAAAATATTTAATAAATATTTTTAGTTTTAGCAAAACATGAATTTAATATATGTTTAAAAATTTTGAAAGTTTTCCCAAAAATGGTTAACGAATACGAAGTCAATGCACGTTGACTTCGTACCGAAAACTATAATGACAAATATAGGCGAGAAACTAAAAAGAATGGATAGATACTAAGAAGAATGGATAGAAACTAAAAAGAATGGAGAAACTAAGAAGAATGTATAGAATGGTTGATGTAATATGTTCTGAATAAGTAAATAATTACAATCAGATTCACATGGATATTTTTATATTAAAAATTGAAAAAATGTTTTTTATTATTTTGTTGACGTCATCTTCACTCCAAAGTAATACAATTTTTTTTTGTACATTTTCTTTTTCAAACGGAGCTAGTGGTTGTACCAATAATTGTTATATTTTATTTGATTTGGTCGTTTTCAATTTCAAATGGAAGCCAATGGGTACAAGTGTCGGGGATTTTATTAGAGAAAGTAAGTGGTGAGAATCTTTTCCAAATATGTGGTTATTTTATTAGAAAAAGCAAGTTGTCAAAGTCTTTTTACCCAAGGAAGTACTTGGGCATGCGTTTTAAAATGTTTTATGTTATTTTTATATTAATAAATTATAAAACTATTTCAACTAAACTAAATTATATTATTAGTTTATCAAAATTCAAAGTATATTTTTCAAAATGTATTTAAAAGAGATTTTGTTTTCTCAAAATTAATCAAATTATTCATAAGAAAATAAATTCATAGAAATTTATGTGGAAATAGTTTTTTTTTTTTTTTATTTGAATTTTGCATTAGAAAAGGTCTTCACCCGTGCATTAGACACATTTTTCTCCATCTATTTTTTTGTATATAGAAATTCAGCATTTCAACAAAGCAATATAATACACTCTTGAAATTTGAACGATGCCTTCTGCACCTACTATCCAAAATCCGATTATTTGAATTTTAAACTTTTCTTTCTTCCCGCCCATAGAGTGTTTTGACAATGAATGTGTGTGTTTGTGTGTGTGCGCGCGCGCGTGTTCTCCTTCATTTATGTCTTTCTCCTCATAAGCCAATTATTACTTAATATATATTAAATAAGAGTCCAGGTTATGAGGAGAAAACCATAAAAATGCAAAATTATTAAACTTTTAAATCTATAATACATACATAAGAGTTAGTTCATAGAGTACCTTATAAGCAGAAAATGATGGATAAGTAGTTTTCTAACCTGTAAAAATTACGAGTTGACAATTTTATTCAACATCAATGTGGATGGTTTCCTCTCCACAACTACACATAAAATGACCAAAATAGGTAAAATTGAACGTAAAATTTCAGCATTGCTTACAATAGGGGTACCTTCATGTGATGTGGGGTGCACCTTAGCACCTTAGCTGTATCTTAGACATTTTAGAGGTATACATACCCTACCCCCCTCTGGATTTGAACACGTGCTTCCTCTTAAGAGGTCAAAATTTTAAATCCAGAGGGGGGTAGGGTATGTATACCTCTGTAGACTTTACCAGTCAAATCGTTGGGCGGAGGGAGGTCCCTTGTCCCACAAATAAGGGGGTCTCATACACCAATTTGGTGTGGCTTGGTCGTGACCTTAAAAATAGATTATTATTATTATTATTATACTATATGTGAAATATGGTTATAAAACCATACAATTCCATATATATCTATATCCACAGAGGTTAACACAAACAAATATGGTTATAAAACCATGCAGTTCCATATATATCTATATCCACAGAGGTTAACACAAATATCGTATGGTTAAAATGATATAACATAAACTTCGGAATATATATATATATATATATATATATATATATATATATATATATAGTTATAACAAAAAAACCATGAGATATGGTGGTCAGTGGGAATGGAATACCCGACCCACCAAATTTAGCAAAGACTTCAACAACCTGCGCTAACCAACTATCCCTTATTCTTAGTTGGTTATAACTATATCCTATGTAATAGTTAAAGCATCTCAAAATATTTGGGATTTGGTTAAGGGGTGCACCCTATTTAATGGCGCACAACCCAAGGCTTTACGCACATTCCAATGTGCACAGATTCCTATGTAGGCACGTATTCCAAGGCAATATGGATTGCATTGTTTTACGTGCTAATTCTATGTGTTCAGGATTCATTTTTCCACAATGATTATGAATATGAAGTCTATTTTGTGATCAGATGTCATTTGTAAAAATTTTATCTCATTTTTTTATGTATGAGGCTCATAGTCTCGTTATACGTGTAAAAAGGGCTTTTTTTGCCACTGTTCAAAATTTGGCCAACTTTATACTCAAATTTCTCATAATTTTGCAAGGAATTCAATGGTAAACTAGGTTTCTTCATTTGAGTAGCAGATTTTCAGTGTGTCTTCAAAATTGGTTTTTTTATGTGCCATATTGTAATGTAATTTGGTATTTTGAGATGATGCAGAACAATTATAATATCTAAAGGGGACTTTGAAGATGAAGTGACATATGTCATCCATATATGTAATTTGAGTTCTTTTATTTTTTGTTGTATTATCTCATCATTCTTCAAGTTATTCATCAGTATTAATGAAGTTTATGGACAAGTGAGCATATTCACATGTGTTTTTGTAAATTAAGTCAAGCGATCTCTATTTATCGAATTTGGTCGGATTTTTATGTGTATTTAAGAGTTATTTTTACATCTAAGGATTTTCGGATCAAGTTTGTATCATAGCTGGTTTTGACATTTATTTTCAAGTGAATGCTTACGATGTCCAAATCTAAGCGAGGTGAAGGAAAGATTGCAAGTTATAATCCCGAAATTGGTTCAAGGAGCTTCACTCGAAGGAAATAAATGGAGCATGAAGATGTTATTTCTGAGGATGATAAGGATTTTCGAAAAATGTTCCATGAGATGACAACCATGGTGAAGGAATTGTGGGTAGACCTAGAGAGAAGGAGAGAAACCCCTCATCAAAATGAAGGTGGTCCAGTTGAAACAATGGTAAAAACTGAAGCAGCTAAAGGAGGAGGATAATGTAAAGAATCTCCAGGGTCTCCTTCATCCCATCCTCATCATTATCACCATCTTCTTCTTCCAATGGAAATGAAAATTCCTCTCATAAGAGGGGATTTTTTTTTAAGAAGTCTTTTCATTCTCATGATTTTCCTTTGTTAAAGCTAGATGTTAAGTTTGATTTTCTCACTTATGATCGAGAGTTGAATGTAGAGAAGTTGGGTAATTGGATCAAGCAAATTGAAGTGTGTTGCAGGGTACATAAAATCATACAAGACACTTCTAGAATACAGTTGACTACTCTTCGCATGAGCGACATGTTAGAAAAACGATATCGTGAAGCAATAAAATAAAATAAATCCGGAAATAAAACACATAAGATACACAATACAATAGAGACACAGATATATGTCGTTATCGCGAAGCAATAAAATAAAACAAATGCAGAAATAAAACATAGAATATACACAATACAATAGAGACACAGATATACGCGGTTCACCCAGTGTGGGCTACATCCACCGGAGAAATTGACATGTCCTTCCTTTTTATTATCCAACACAATGAAGGGATACAACCTACAACACACCCATTGTAACTTCCTCTTCTTTCTCTCATGATATCCTCTCTCAGAATACAATATTCACGATAATACACAACCACAATACAATTCCCTCATAAGAGAGGGTTTCCTTCTAGGGAAAACCCCTAAAAATAAGTTCTACCATTAGATCTATGACCTTATAATGAATGGTCTAGATTGACTACGAAATTACAATATTTTACAAGGAAATTTTTCCCAATATTTCGCTTCGAGGGTGCTGCCCCTAAATTCCCCGCCAGAGGGGATACACAAATTTCTGCCACTCACGCCCTCCACCCCCCCTCCCTTGAACCCCCCCTGGAGAAAGTTGATCCACAACCAAAAATCTCCCACTTGGAGACTGATTGCAACAACTCCACTATTGTTGTACCAGTTGGACTATGATCGAACTTGAACCTGGAAAATTTCTCATCTTCACCTTCATGCTTGAAGGCCAACTGAAAATGAGCAGGAAATCAGTTTCTCCCTTGTTACTCCCTTTGTTAACATGTCTGCAATATTCTGGCTAGTATGTATCTTTTCCAACTTCAAATTTCCATCTTCCAAGATGGAATGTATGAAATGGTACCTAAGTTGTATATGCTTAGTCTTTGAATGGAAAGATAAGTTATTTGCAAGATGAATGGAACTCTCACTATCATAGTACAACCTGTTATTCCCCTACTTCTTTTCTAATTCCTCCATAAACCTTTGTAACCAAATCATTTGTTTACTAGCCTTTGTAGCAACAACATACTCTGCTTCTGTTGTTGAAAGTGTAAAAACCTTTTACAGTTTTGAAATACAACTTACTGTTGTTCCACCTACAATAAACACATACCCTATGGTGATCCTCCTTCTATCTTTATCACCTACCATATCTGAATCCACATATCCCTATAGAACAGTGTCTGAACCTCCAAAACATAATGCATGAGTAGTAGTACCTCTCAAATACCTGAGAATACACTTTACTACCTCCCAATGTTCTTTACTTGGATTCTTCATATACCTTCTCACAACTCCCATTGCATGTGCAATATCTGGTCTTGTGCAAATCATCGCATACATCAAGCTACCAATTGTTGATGAATAAGGGACCCTAAACATGTATTCTATCTCCTCATGTGTTTTTGGACACATTTCCTTGGTTAATTTGAAATGGTTGGCCAAAGGTGTACTAACTGGTTTTGCATTTTGCATTCTAAACCTCTCCAACACCTTCTCTATGTACTCACCCTAAGACAATGTCAATTTGTGATTTTTCATGTCTCTTGTTATTCTCATACCAGGGATTTTCTTTGCAACACCCAAAACCTTAATCACAAATGAATTAGCTAATTTATTCTTGAGCACATTCATATCCTATATATTAGACCCTGCAACAAGCATGCCATCTATATACAATAGAAAGATAATATAACTTTCATTTTCTATCCTTTTAAAATAAATACAGTGATCAGAATGACATCTACTATAACCTTGTTCTGCCATAAACCTGTCAAACTTAAAATACCACTGCCTTGGAGCTTGCTTTAGGACATATGGGATTTTCTTCAACCTGCATACCAAATTCTCCTTTCCTTTGACCTCATACCTCTGTGGTTGTTGCATATAAATCTCTTCCTCCAAATCCCCATGGAGAAAAGTTCTTTTTACATTTAATTGTTCAAGATGCAAATCTTCTACTACCACAAGACTTAAAATAGTCATAATTGAAGTCATTTTAACAACATGAGAAAATATTTCATCAAAATCTATACCTTTCTTTTGTGCAAACCCCTTTACAACAAGTCTAGCCTTGTAACGTTTTTTCCTCCATCTTCTTCCTTCAACTTGTAAACCCATTTATACTGCAATGATATTTTTCTTGTAGGCAACTGAAACAAGTCCCAAGTTTGGTTATTTACCAAGGAGTCCATTTCCTCTTTCATGCCTTGCTCCCACTTATTTTTAGTTTCTACCTGCATTGCCTCTTCATAACTTTATGGTTCACCAGAATTACTCAACAATAAATAATACAATGAAGGAGAGTATCATTCAAGGGGTCTACTTAAGCTGGTAGATCTTCTAACAACACTTGCAGGAGTTTGAGGTAACTACTTCTCCTGTTGTTGTACAATTTGATTTTCTGGAACCTTTGGAATTTCTTTTTCAGTGATCGCATTAAGCATTGTGTATTATGGTTTCTCTTTTTCCTATTTCATTCCCTGCAACTAATCTTTGTACATGACCTTCTCATTGAATATGACATCTCTACTCCTAATGATTTTGTAATTTTCATAATCCCGTAAGCGATAACCAAAATCATTAACACGGTATCCAATAAAGGTACACTTCTTGGATTTTGCTTCAAGATTTTTTCTATTTTCTTTACCAATATGGACAAATGTTTCACAACCAAAAGTCTTCATAAATTAATAGTTTACCTTTTTACATGTCCATGCCTCCTCTGGAATTCCACCATCCAAATAGCTTGAAGGTCCACTATTTATTAATTAAACAACAATATTTACAACATCTACCCAAAAATGTAAGGGAAACCCAACATGCAATCTCATACTCCTTGCACACTCCATGATTATCCTATTCATCATTTATGACACACCATTTTCTTGTGGTGTTCCTGGAACTGTCTTCTCTCTACAAATCCCATGATATGAAAAATAATCATCAAACTCCTTGCTACAATATTCACCTCCATTGTATGATCTGAGGCACTTCAACCATTTTCCCATCTCATTCTCAAGCAAAGATTTCCATTTCTTAAAAATATTGAAAACATCAATTTTTTGTCGAATGCAATAAACCCAAGTTTTTCTAGTTGCATCATCAATAAAAGTAACATAATAATGAGAGCCACCAAGATATGATACCTGAGCTAGTCCCCATGCATCTGTATGCACAAGTTCTAACCTTTCTCTCTTCTCTTCTTTTATGACTCTGAGAAATCTGAATCTCTTCTATTTTCCATAAACACGATGCTCACAGAAATCCAAAACAATTTGTTTAAGATCTGGAAACAAATTTCTTTTGTGAATTATCTGCATCCCCTTCTCACTCATGTGTTCAAGCCTATGATGCCACAATGTTGTATCCACTTCTATAGAAGCTAAAGAGATAGAAGAATCAATATTACCAGTATATAAATACAATGTAACTACCTTCTCTACTTTTTCTATCACCAGTGATCATTGGTGATGATCCACGCCTTATCTGTAAACATAGATATACATCCTTCACTTTCCAACTGCTCAGTTGAAATTAGAATTTTCCTTAGATCTGGAAAATGTCATACCTCTTTCAACAACCATTGGTTTCCATTCTTTTGCTTTATTTGTAAGTTTCCAATTCCAACAGTTTTGCATGGTGCATCATCACCCAAATGAACCTATCCAAAATCACCTTGAACATAATCTAGAAAATGTTTCCTATGGGGTGTGGCACAAAATGAATCCCTTGGATCTACGACCCAAGACTCAAAAATATTATCTACAGAAAGAATCAAAGAATCTTGTAACACATCACATGTTACATTTGCTTCTTGATTTTTCTCTTGTTGTCCTTCTCTTTACTTCTTTGGAGCTATGCAGTCTTTCTTCAGATGTCGTTTCTTCCCACAATTCCAACATTCTATATTTCCTAGTCTAGATTTGGATCTTCCCTTCCTAAAATTCTTGTGTTTCCCTAATCCCTTTCCTCTATCCTTTTGTCTTCCCATGTTCTCCATGTTTAACACATTACCTGATGTCTCACCTGTGCTTTTCTGTCGCATTTCCTCACTAAGGATAACGCCAACAACATCATCAAATTTAGAGTGTTTGAACCAGAGACAGAGTTACTTACAGCCATGACCAAGCCATTACAACTTTTTGGCAATGAGCATAGGATTAGAAGAGCCATCACCTCATCATCAAAGTCTAATTTTATAGAACTTAGTTGATTAGTAACCGTATTAAGTTCACTTAAATGATTTATAACAGACCCGCCTTATGACATCTTCATATTAAATAATCACTTCATTAAAAATACCTTATTAGACGTCGAGAGTTTTTCATACAGTTTAGCCAATGGATCCATCATCTCCTTCATTGTCTTTTCTTTTAAAATATTCAAATCCGTCAACGTTTCCATGCTCAGTCGTATCGTTCCTAGTGCCTTTATGTCAAGAACCTCCCATTATTCGTCCTTCATGGTTGTCGACTTATTTTATATTCCACCCAATGGTAGGAATAGATCCTTCTGATATAAACAATCTTCCATCTGCATCCTCCATAACTGGTAGTTTTGGCCATTAAATTTATTGACCCTAAACTTTCCATCTTCCTCCATTGCTCGCACTTGAACCAGGAACCCTCTTTCTTTCTTGGGAGTTGCCTTTCACTCTGATACCAGTTGTTAGAAAAACAGGATCACGAAGCAATAAAATAAAAAAAATGTGGTAATAAAACACAAAAGATACACAATACACTAGAGACACATATATACGTGGTTCACCCAGTGTGGGCTACGTCCACCAGAGAAATTGTCAGGTCTGCCCATTTTATTATCCAACAAAATGAAGGGATACAACCTACAACACACCTGTTGTAACTTCCTCTTCTTTCTCTCACAGTATCCTCTCTCAGAATACAATATTCGCGATAATACATAGCCGCAATAAAATTCACTCCTAAGAGAGGGTTTCCTTCTAGGGAAAAAAACCTTAAAAATAACTTATATCGTCAGATCTGCAACCTTAGAATGAGCAGTCTAGATTAACTACGGAATTACAATATTTTACAAGGTCATTTTTCCCAATATTTCGCTTCGGGGGTGCTTCCCCTGAATCCCCTGCTATGCTGGGGATACAAAATTTGTTGTTGCCCCCCTGGACCTTCTTGGCGATAGTTGTGGGGGGAAATCTCCCTCACACCTCCCAATTAGGGAATGGGGTCCAAGCATGACCGAAACAAACATCTGAATCAGGAAGATAATCAGGCTCCATAACCAACACAGAACAACTTTGATATGGTGGGAAAGTCAGACACATGTTGATATTATTCAACATGGTAAAATAATTTCTTCATGGATTGAGTTTACTGTTGCATTAAGAAAGCAATTTTATCCATTAGCTTACATGAAAACATCAATGATTTCTTGGCGACATCTGAGACAAGGAAAAGGGAAAAATGTTCAATTTTATACACATGAATTTAAGAGGAAGGCATTGTCTTTGGGAATTCCATTACATACTCCTGAGACTCTTATAAATTATATTGGTGGTATGCACTCATATCTTCTCCATACTATATTGATGTTTAATCCTACCAATATTGATGAAGTATCAGTTCAAGCTACACAGCTTGAAGTGAAAAAATATGCACAAAAAAATGATATGACGGAAAAGACTCACTAGCCAATTGTAATGTATTCACACCAATGGTACATATTTATAATACAATGGATGATTCCACCTCATAGAGATATTTTCTCTAGATCCTAAAATAATGCATAATGATTAGGCTAGGCAATCTTAACTAACTCATTAGTCACCACTTCAGGATATATTACTAATATCCTAATTGAATAATACAAATATAGGTGACAATTAGACTTACTGATTGGTAAGGTAAGCCATAGGCTAACATTCGCCCCCTCAATCACAAGTCTGATCAATAATACCAACAATAAAGCATAAATTAGTATCATTTCCAAGTCTTCATACCGAAACTCCTCAGTTGAGCCTCAATGAAGAATTGCCTGAAAACCCACCAATATGGATGTTGAATGGTTCATCTGAAATGAACTGGAAGATAGTTGAGATATGGAAGTAAATAACTGCAATATCTTAACATTCCCTGATTGCTTGAAAATTTGATAAGTTTTCCAAGTATTTGAGCTAGAAGAATCTGATGTCTCCTGCTAATTGGTGAACGTGTAGTATCACCACTCTAATATTAGTGTATCATTGAAGTTCTCTCTGAATCTATTGTTTGGGATAACCACTGACCAATTGATACCATGTATATGATGGTTTTTGGATGACCACTAACCAATTTTGACACTTTTAGGTGTCCAACAACATCCCAATGTGTAATATGTATGATTCAATTGCAAGTCATTGAACCATAATTCTGCCAAAGTCTTCCATCTACAAACTGCAGTTTCCCATCTGGAAAATTTGATGCCCATTTGGAATATTTTTTGTTTGTTGTTGTCAAAAATTTTGGTCTGACAACCATATTCAATTCCATCATCAATTCCCCCCTTTGTCAGCTGAAAGGAGAGACAACAAATATTTTAACAAACCATCATCATTTGATTTTTGAACTCCCCCCCTTAAGGTACATAAGAGTTACATCATTGTACTCCCCCCTCTAGTCTCAAGAGAGTACCATACTTGTTCCATTTGTATACAACACAAAGTAGGCATGTGGAAAAAACCACATGTTATATCATCTCATGAGGGCCATGCTCGAAAGCTACGCCATAAGGGGACCAATTATGTGAGTGTTGACCACATTTTTGGTCAACGAGTACTTAGTTGGAAAAACATTGCCAGACTCCCTCTCCAGGGGTAATTTTAAGAACCCCCCCTAAATTTATATGTATAATAAATGGGCGAATCCCCGTGATACATAGGAAAATTCAAAGGCTCTATTATCAATAATATAATATGTATATATAATGTTTTGGCTAATCTTTTACTATTTTATAAAATCTTGTAAAATCTTGGCGAATCTTTCACTGAATTATAAAATCTTGTAAAATCTTGGTGAATCTTTCACTGAATTATAAAACCTTGTAAAGTCTTGGTGATTTTTCTGATAAAGTATAAAACCATATATAATAATAGGAGAATGTATTAATTAAATTGTAATATAATAATTTTACATATTTGGAAAAAGAAACATAACTTTTCCATCCTCTAGACAATGTTGCAAGCATTAGGGGTTGTGTTTGTCAAGGTTCTTATTGTAGACTTGCATATCCCTCTATAAGTTTTGATGATATTTCACCACAATGTTCATATGTGTTTATCCTGACCACCACTTCTATCAAGCTTAGGAGATATTAATATTTTCTTTGCCACTTCTATTATGGATTATTTATTACTAATTCATCAATTACGAAAGGACCCTTCAAACAAGTTCATCATAGGATGTTCCTAAATAGGAGTGCACATAATTCTATTAATGAATAACTCCAAAAGTATAAGGATATTTATAGGTCACATTCCATGCATGACTTCCTCTCTAATAATCCATTTTCACCCAAAAAAAAACCCTTTCCAAGGAATAGAGGTCACTTTTACCCCTTATATTTTTGTTAGCTTATAAAAAAGTTAAGGGACACATAACTTTGTAATAAATGTTGGGCATAGATTAGGCCTTAGAACTATAGGGAACAAAAACACCCATTGAGCATAAGTTTTAACTATTGGATACAAATGAGACCATAAAATATTCTAGTGGGTATAAACTTAGACCTTAAAATTGGCATTGATTTCATCTAAGATTTATTGGATGAGACCATAAGCACCCTCCCAAAACATCTTCAATTGAGACATTCTTCCAAGTTCTCGAGTTCTTAACTAGACCTCTTTCACCAACATGTGGAAATAGCAACATTTATAAAACTAATCAGTCTCATCTCATAGTGATTCACCAACCACTAAAGAGAGGGAAGATACATAAGCAAGATTAGTCATTGGATGAGAAGGAGTACAACTAGGTCTCATTGACAATACCAATGCATGAGCTGACATAAGCACTTTTCGTCAACAAATTCAAAGGACAAATTATTCAGAAAATTTCCTAAGTCTATCCTACCAAGTGAGATAAATCTCCATGTAAACATTATTATCTCAATATCTCACTGTCATTCATATAACACCTAAATCAATGAGATGATGCATTCATAATCATTGATAAATCTGCAAGAGAATGTAAATTCAAACTCAAAACTTTCATGGGCTTACCTTGATGTGATTTTCATGTACTCTTGTGTAATAATTAATCATGCTTATCCTTCCTTCACTTCCACCTTCATAGTGTTGGTAATTGGCTAACATTGATGCTTTCAAGAGTAATACAACCATCAGTACCTTAAACATCAATTCATTGATGTAGCATACACTAATATTTCAACCAAGCAAACTTTAAAAGACAAACAAGACAATGTGTGTTGTTATTCATGGTATGGAATGGAGGTTTGCAAGGTAAGTGGCAGTAAAGTATGGGTAATGGAGGTATCTATCCAATCAACAAAGGGGTTTTCATAGAATTCTTTATGGAATCTGAAATTCAACCACCATATTTATGAAAGTATAATTGCATTAGTGGAATGTTGGTCTCATGCTAATAGGTTTCCTATGATGTATGCATAGGAACCTAGTGCATAGACCATTTTTCTCTTTGCTTAGCTAAGTAGAGCTCATTTCCCCTTCTAAATAATCAATAAGTCTTTTCAAAGAAAATACAAAATAAACATAGTAGATCCTAAAAGGTGAAGATGCTCAAGTCATGCAAAAAAATGAAAGGAAATAAAAAAATATTTCCTTGACCATCAAACATATCAAAAAAATAATCATAATTATGGAGAACACATTGAGTGCCCACAAAATAACTAAAGGCATATATTAAGCCTAAGACCATATGTTTCTCAAATAAATGTCATGAAAAAAAGATGAAAAAAAAAAATTTACTCAAAAAAGGTCTTTAACTTTAACCCAAACCCTTGACTCAATGGAAATCAGATGAAGCCGATCATTCCATAACAAAAGGTTCAGTCAAACATCGAATGAGAACTAGAAGCATTCGAGGGCCTAACACATTTTTAACCAAAATAAACACAAAATTCCAAAGTTGACAAAATGCTCCAAAATGCAATAAACAAACAAACCATTAAAATTTATCAACATATTAGAGAAAGACATCAAAGAAATTTCATCTACTTGAATGAGCCCATTCTTACTTAGTGTAATTCTTGTTAAATCAAGTATCTACCCTTTAATACTAGGACACTATCTATGTGAAGAGATAGGTCCCATCTTCATCAAATTCCAACTTCATTTCTTGCCACATACAAGAAAGAGACAATGTAATAGTTAAATATCAAAACATCAATCTTAAAATAACTTGCATCAAGAAAATGTGGCTCCAAAGTTACAATGAAAAACACAAAATATAAATTATAGAACCTATTTTTACCTGAACTGCATCCTCAAATTGGCATATAGTAATCTTGATATGATAAAGAATTCCCGACTTACTCCAAAAATAGAGGAAGAACGTATCACAAGAATCGCATCATCTGTGCTATTCCATTCACTATTTCTTGAACCACCAATGGAACACATATACCGAAATAAGTGTCCCCTAGGCCCTCATATATATTGGATTAGATCAAATCTTACAGTATATCAATTTCCCATTTCTCATCTTGGTGCTCATTTTCTTCATTATGAACAAGACCCTCTCGAGATGGACTATCATTATGAGCCTCCAAAGAAGTATGTTTTGTATCAAGTTCATTAGATAAACTTGTTATATTGTTTTCTCCCCTTCTATCACAATCGGATCGCCAAAGAGCTAGTGCTCTTTCATATGGAAAAGTGGTAATGTCATACTTTGTTACATATAATCTTAAACATGTATCCATATGTTTATCAAGTTTGTTCCTCATCTTTGACTTCAAAAATTATAGGGCACTAAACATTCTCTCATCCTCCATTGATCCCAAAATCATGGTTTGATACAAATCCGCTAATTTGAAATATTCAGATATGTTTTCTTGTAAGTATTGGCTAGCACCTAAAATAGTCCATAATCTTGTTATTGCACCATATTCTAGAGGATTCTCCAAAGAGAGAAATTGATTCCACATTGTTTCAGTGAAGCGTGTGGCTTGTTGAAACAATTTTGATTGATCCAAAATACCTTCAACCTGTTCTCCATGTATCTCAACCTTCTTGCAAAAGTGGTCCACTAAAGTTTTTAATTTTTCCACAAAGTCATGTTTTAAAGTAGTTTGACATTTTATATTGTTCAAATATTCAGGGTACACCACAGACATGGCCTCCAACCATTCATCTCGAGGGAATCATTCTCTTATATCCGATGACAGTGATTTTGCAATTTCTATCAAGTTGTGTCTCACTGAAATGACAACATTGTCGAATAGGTCTCTTGACACAGGGTGCTCTTTGGTGGTTCGTCATGTCTTATCAATATAATGAAAAGGAACCATATACCCACACACTTCCATACATAGTATACTTTTTCATCAAACTTCAAATAATTTTCAGTATTTTCTATATCAACGATCGTAGTCCAATTTGTAAACCGTGGACCTGCGAAACACTCTGGCATCGTATACAAATTATCTAATGAAATTCATGCAAATGTTTTTGCATTTGTGTATTCTGCAATATACATTGTGCGGCTTTGAGACACTTTCACGAGGACATTCATTTCATCTAGCATAGGAAGAACTCCAACCAATGTTAATAATGTCTCTATGTCAGTTAGTCAAAAGAGAAGATCTTGAGCTTTATCTACATTGAACCGATGTTCATACATCACCCCTACCAAGGACTAGTACTCACTAAATAATCTTTGAGCTGGTCCATTCAATGAGATCCATCTTGTATCGACATATTTTAATAGCTTGTTTCCATTTGTAACACCGTCGGAAAAAAAATTAAACTCTGAAAATCGTTTGGGACTACGAGAAAAATAAAAAATATGCATAAGCCTCTCGTACAAGATCTTCAACTTTTGAAACCGATGGAAACTTGCTTATTATTTTAAATGCAAGATTCATCCTATGAGCCATACAATGAATACTCAACATATACGGTGAAGCTGATAGTTATAGTCTAACACAAAGGCCATTCCTTTGTCCTTGCATTACCAATGCTCCATCCACTCCAATACATACCAACTTTTTTGCGATCATTAAAGGATCCATACCACCACTTTCTTTCAAACTATTATTAACAAGTTCATAAATATTTTCAGTTGTAGAATTCTCCTTCGTTTTATGAACCCCAAGTAGATAGGAATGCCTAATATGGTCATTAACCATATAAATACTCATACAAATCCATGAAGTATTATCAATAGTTGTAACCTCATCCAAAGACAATGACACAAACCTAGCACTTGCAATATTCTCGTTCATATTATCCTTTTCCACTTGATCTAGATATTTTGCCCATTCCCAACCACTCGTTAAAGACCAATGAGAAGATGGAAAGTTTGGCATTTGAAGAAAAGATAGATATTTCATGTAATCCAGATAATTTGTCATAGGACGCCCTTTAGAGAAGATGTGAAATACAGTGCTTAATTGAATTGTCTTGGATAACAAATTTATTTCCATCATCTTTTCGAATAGAGATGTGATGCTTGTACCACCTGCCTCAAGTTTTTCCTTACTTATTAAATATTCATTATATTCGTCAGCATATTTGACATGTCGACATTCCTTGGAAGATTTCCATCTGACAATATATTTCTCCTCGCCATCTACAATTTTATTTTCATACACCTTTCCTACATGCTTCAAAATTGTATCTAACTTCATCTGAAATGTCATTGGTGTGCCAAGTTTCCAACTACATATATTGCATCTAACTTTTGGTTTCTCTTTCTCATTTTTTGGAGGTAATGGTTCAATAAATGGAAATTTTGAGACCCAATTTGGTTGGAAGCCTCTCCCTATGTCCCATTGGCCCTTTTGTATTTTTCGTGAATTGGTTGTGCTCTTTTCCAATGAAATATTTTCGACATTTGTACTGTCAATTTCTGGTGAAAATGAATTTATCTCACTTTTATCACCAAAGGAACATATTTCTTTATCTATTATTTGGATATTAGATTCATTCTCACAAGATTTGACATCTCTTTCAGTGATAGGTTGCTCAAAAGATCTCGAAGCATGAAGAGAATGTGGATCCTTGGATTGAGGCCTTTGAAAGTATGATGATATATCATTTTGTCTTGATCTTTTCTTCCCACGATCGATGTTTGACATCTCAATAAATATTCCACAATTGAAATTTCAAATTGATCTAGAAGCCAAAAGTGAAACCTATAATAGAAATAATATAAAATTAGTAAAATTCCTACCAAGTATAGAATATTCAATTTGAACGAAGCTACTCTAATACTTTCTCCCTAATTTCTCCTCACGTTGTGATATAATACTGCAAAGCTTAATGGATATAATGAAAAGAGGTGCAAATCCATACATTAATATGTGTGATGGTAGTAAGCTCTATAATGCAGATGGTATGTGGAAGCCGGAAGTAAAATGTTACAAGTGTAATGAAAACAAGACTATGGGTCACAAAAACAAAACAAAAGAATTATATCACTGTGAGATCAAGAATGGTGGAAAACTAGAGGTTCCCTTCAAAGAATTGAACAATGACAATAAGAAATAAGAGCACAACATTTCTTCAGGAAGATTGGTGAATATTTGTTTCTAAATTTAGTGTTTACCCAGTGAATGTTCGAGTGGATCTACAAGAAACAAGTTATCCAAAAGATAACCCTATCAATCTTTAGGAAGAATTTAACACTACAGAGAATCCATTTGTGTAGGTATAAGTGGATTCCTTATCATTTAACTAGGCTCACTTCTTGTAGTAGGAGTGAGAGTAAAGAGAACCTACCCACAATCATGATGGAAAAATAAATGTAAAAGATGGGCTTGGGGTGATGAGTGAATAGGAGATCAATGCCTAATCTTACTTGGGATATGGGGTCTAAGTCTCTCTTGAGTATTTTTCCTCTTTTCTTGGTGGTTGAAGTCTTAAACATCATATAGATTTCTTGGATAAGCACCAAACTAAGGAGAATGAAACCTTGAAAGGATTATAGGGAGGCTAATACTAAAGAAATTAACCTAAGTATTAAAAAATAAATCATATACTAAACCTAGGGTAAGGAAATGAAAACCTAATATATTCACCCCCAATCCAATAGATATAGCCTAGAATTTGACAAAGAAATGAAATAGACACATAATTTATACCCCTTAATGAAAACTTGCAACCCAAATCCTTCTATGATTACCCTAGAACAAATAATAAAGGATAGACAATATTACACAATAGCTTTGCAAAGGTGAGACAATCTTCTTTCCATTATTCTCTATTGATCCAATACATCTACAAAATGGAGAGAACAAACAGGTGATTGGCAAGATTTTTAGGGTTTTGAGGTCATTTGCTACACATAGGGACAATTTTACTTCAAAAACCATTTCTGACCAAATTGAGATGAATTTAACAAAAGAGAAAGAGTTTTTTGTCAATCACACACCAAATAAAAAAAACCTCCTTCAATTTATGCACAGGTGTTATAATTTGGGAGATATGTAGTGATATCTGAGGCATATTTTTCAAGAATATTTAATTTCCTATTTTAGTCATTATTTTGTGGCACGGATTTTGAGAATATGGGAAGGAATTTCAAAAATATGAGAGAAATTTTTCTTCAAAACAACCTTATGTACAAAAACCTCTCTCGGTTTTGTAACAGGTATTATAGTTAAATATATATCACTTCATCTTTGACTCCTATTTTTACAAAGATGCAGAAAAATGTATCCTATTGTCTTATTGGCATCCAAGTTACAATGAAACAAAACTCAATGGCTTGTTATTTTGATCCTATAGGGATATAAAAGGAATCTTGTCATGAAAACTCTTATGCCTTGTTTTCTAGACCATGGTAAGAAAATCTTGCACTCAAAGAATAATCCTAAAAACCCTAGGTAACTTTAAAGATAAAAACCTGTCAAAACAACAATGTTCAAATCCTAGATTTTACAAAAACATACTACAAAAAATAATAATAGCAAGTACACAAGACTAAACTATTAATCACATCTATATTTTATTGAATATGGAAAGAAGAAAATATGCTACAATAGATCAAAACCTAAATTTTGCTAACCAACCTAGTGGAAGACCCCCTTACTCCTTTATAGACTAGGAAGAGTTAGGTTTACAATCATTGCACTCCATCGTTGTGTTGCGCCTAGGTTAAAATACTAATCCCTAACCCTAAATCTAATTCTATCTTAGAGAAGTGCACCCTAGGCCTACATGAGAAAATACCTAGATTGGAACGATAAAAAAGAAGTAGAAAACATACATATATGAAAGCACTAGCTACTAGAGATTTGTTCCTACTTAGACCGAGTCAACTCATGCACCTATTTCTATAACTAGAAAATAAAATTGAATTAGAAAAATGACTGAACTAGAAACTGAACAAAAAATGGAACTTGCTAAATCTAGAACAACAGTAAAATGAGTTTAATTGAAGGTGGAAAAAATGGAAATATAGTAAGATTGGTGCATGAAAGCACATTTTTCTCTCCTACATAACTATGCCTCCCTCACACTCTGTTGTGCACAATAAATGAGGCAAATTGCTGCCATAACCAATGTTACACAGACCTACTTCAAATGTACTCTTAGTGCTATATGGACCTATTGTTGAACCTTTTGTCTATGTGAACCCTAGTGCAGTAAAGGAGATTGTCTATGTGCACCCTAGTGCAGTAAAGGAGATGGAGAGAACAAACAGGTGATTGGCATGATTTTAGGGTTTTTAGGTCATTTTCTACACATAGGGACAACTTTACTTCAAAATCCATTTCTGACCAAATGGAGATGAATTTAACGAAATAGAAAGAGGTTTTTGTCAATCAAATACCAAAGAAAAAAAACCTCCTTCAGTTTATACACATGTGTTATAATTTGGGATATATGCAGCGATATTTGAGGCCTATTTTTCAAGAATATTTAATTTCTTGTTTTAGTCATTATTTTGTGGCATGGATTTCGAGAATATGGGAAGAAATTTCAAAAATCCGAGACAGGTTTTTCTTCAAAAAAACCATATGTACAAAAACCACTCCCGGTTTTATAACAGGTATTATAGTTAAATAGATATCACTTCATCTTTGACTCTTATTTTTACAAAGATGCAGAAAAATGTATCCTATTGTCTTATTGGCACAAACTATCATTTTCCAACTTTATACAATTGATATAAGCTTGATTTCCCCAAGCGTAAATGACATGACCAAAAAAATATCAACCCTTGACCTTTTCATCTATAATTTAGCAATGTTTGAAGAGAGAAAAGGAAAATTTCAACCATTATATCAGAATTGACATAATACTCATAATCTCTTACACCAATGGAACCCTTGAAAAAGGAAACACTTTACAATTGTCTTGAAATCAGTTTCATGTCAATTTAACTTGGGACAAATCAATATAGAAAAAAATAGTTCAATTTGAAACATATTTGGATGTAGGGAAAACATTCTTGTAACAGAAAAATCCCCTCAACTTTCAAGATCAAAGAGCCCTAGGACTTGATTTAAAGAACCCTCACATTCATCCAGTCATTCAGATGATTCAAATGAGAATCCTTTGGAGGAATCACCTCTTAAAAATAAAAATAAAACCCCAATAGCACATCTTATCCCTAGGGGTACTATATCCAAATCCAAGGTAGATTGGGGATAAGGTAAATTATTTTTCTCAATGGTTTATCGGGCTCAAGTTCACTTGTGGAGCCAACTCTCCCTAAAACTAAAGATTTATTTTTGGCAAATAATGGTGAAAAATATTGACTTGGTGATTGCATTCAATTTTATTCTAATAATATACACTTTTATAATATAGTTGTTGTGACTTATTTCTAATATCAATGTATACTTTTTTGTTTTTGATAGTGCCCAATATTGCAATGATGCATGCCAATCCCAGGCCCTGCCATTCAGTTACCACTAGGTGCAAGATTCTATTGCCAAATATACAAATAAGGCAGAATGCTCTCTACAAATATTCAGAATGTTCAAAATTTGTTGAAAATATCCTTATTTTAGATAGCTCCTATAAAATAAGATTTTTGAGTAGCAGGGAGATGATTTGAATACATGATAAACTATTCACAATATACAAAGAAAAATTGTTAGCTAAAATCCTAAAATGACCATGGATTTTTAGGTAATGTAATGCAGAATCATGTTTTATTCTCGATGTCCCTTGACACCTTACATGAAGAATAAGAAATCCTTAAGGTGGGACAAAAAATGGCAATATATATGCAATCTGTTGAATTCAGTTTTGAAAATGTCAAGGAAATATGTCATGATGGAGACGATGTTGCAACAAATATCATAGTGGAGCTAGATGATCCAATACATGATACACCACCCATAAAAACAAAGCCAATTTGTTAACTAAGGTACCCAAAAATGAATTTGCATTTTTGGGCCCTAATTATTTGGTGCCAATGTCCCCTAACACCTTACTAGAAAAAAACAATCCTTAATGTGGAACAATCAATGACAACATATATATGTTCAAGGGAATGCAATTTTGAAAATGATAAATAAGTTCATAATGGAGATGATGTTGTACAAAATAGCCCATTGGAGCACTTGACATCATAAAAAATATCAGAGGATGATCATTTGTATTCTATCTATGAGACTATTTCATGTAATGAAACTTTGTGACCTACATATTTTGAAGTAAATTTGAATGCAACCCAAGGCTCTTGCATAGAGAACAAGGATCAAATAGTTTTTTCTAACATATAGGGAGTCACATGAATGATGAATCAAATATGCAAGATTCTATAGAGAAGGTAGAGCACCTTCCACATATTTCTGGGACTGTGAAATTAGTAGCTCTTTATAATATAATTGAAAAGATATTACATGAGAATTATCATCAGATAAGTGTAGAGAGGGAAAGGATAAATCCATAAAGGAGACTGCAAGAAACTATACATTGACATCATCCATTACAAGCGGGGATTATAAGGAGATTGTTTTGCCCAACATTGTTAAGTAAGTGCAGAGAAGGAAAAGATAAATTCATAACTAAGACATTAAGAAACTATACATTTGGATCATCCATTGCAGATGAGGATTATAAGGAAATTTGTATTGGTTTAGATCATGAGGTAAGTGTAGAGAAGGAAAATGAGAAATAGATAGATGAGATACCAGGGAAAAATACATTAGCACCATCCATAATAGATGATGTCTATAAGAAAGATTGTATTTCCCATGTATCAACTATGGGGGGGAGATGGGATGTTGACCAAGGAAAATAATCACAGGGCTAAAAGACAAAAAGGTAAAGAGAAGAAATTGAATAAGTTCTTGATATGAGATCTCATTATATTTCCCATGTATCAACTATGGGGGGGAGATGGTATCTTGACCAAGGCGAATAATCACAGGGCTAAACGACAAAAAGGTAAAGAGAAGACATTGAATAAGTGCTTGATATGAGATCTCATTGTTATTACCCCATTTAAGAACCTGCAAGCAATGATGTAAAGAAGAACTGTAAGGTTAATCATGTGTCAAGAAAAGTAATAATTGGCATGTCAAATAAGGATATAATATGAACATTGGGACTCTCAATCGTTGCAACATACATATTAATAAAATCAAATGGAATTCAAATTACATTTCTAGAGTTTGAGACAAACCAAATCTCTATAAATTAAAAAGTCGCAATGCTTGGATGTTTCATATCAATATTCAACATCAACAAAGATTGTGGAGGTATACTTATTTATTGTTAGCTTCTCAAAATTCATGGATTTTGAGCTTGCTTCATTTTTATTTTATTCTAAAAATTTCTTGGAGAATTAAGTTATTATTTTTTTCAGGGTAGGCAAAATGTCAGAGGCCCTAGAGTTGGGGGATGAAATGAAAAATTAGGGATGTGTCATTGATGAATATGTGTATGGTATCCTTCTCACTGGTTGTTGAGGGTAGGTCAAGTAAGTAAGGATTTAGAAATGTTGGACAGTATGAGAGATGTGGGTTATTTACTTACTGTTCATATCTATACTGCTATGATTATTCATTTCTTTAGGGAAAATAAATCAAAACAAACGTTATGGTTTGTTGAGGAAATGAAAAATGTTGGTTGTGAGCTAACTGTTGTTACACATACACCATTAATTAGAGGGTATATGAATGAGGGATTAAATTCTAATGCTTGGAATACTTTCAATCTCATGAAGGAGAAAGGGCCTCCTCCTGATTTTGAAACTTACTCTACATTCATTCACTGTCTTTGTAGGGCCGGTAAATAAAAAATGGCACTGGAACTACTATATGAAATGATGGAAATCGGTATTCAACCCAGTGTTGTAAACTTCAGGACTATTTTTTTTTGTTTCAACAAAGAAGGAAAGCAACAAGAATCTCTGAGTGTGGTGTGGGCTAAATGGGCCTTGTCAAGAAGAAGAAAATGTTTCATTTTACCAAAGTATGCATCTTTGCAACCAAATCCTTTTCCGCAATACTTGTAGAGCTTAGTATTTACTAATATATTGGAATTTGAATCATTGAAGTCACTATTGGAAGATAAGCTTAAAGGAAGTATTGTCAATGTATCATTTTATTTCACATTTTCATACTAAACTAATATCCAAACAAAATCCATAATTTGCTTAGGAATTTCTCTGATGAGCCAGGCCTTATTGCTAAGCACACTATTCATGCTTGATTTTCATGGCACACCATGTATAATTGCAATAAGATGTTTGTGTGCAATTTGGAACAATAATAATATTAAGGCCACCATCATCCTTAAGGGTCTAACACTGTACTGGTGTTTTATGCAGGCCTATTTAAACTAATGGTTTTAGGAACTAGCAGCTTTAGACAACTAACAAAGTGTTAGGATTACAGAGAGGATGAACAAGATGATTAAAATATGTTTCTATGGCCAATATAAATAGAATCTTGGATTGAATATTTGTCAAGTATATTTCTTGAAAATTGTCAAGGAACTTCCTTTCTGCCATCTAACATGCTCTAAGTAGGTGGTCGCCTTAAATTAGATTATTATTATTATAAATATTTCCTATCTAGACAAGACTGATCTAAGATCAGAGCTTGATAAGGAAAAAAACCCAACACTCACCTTTCCTATTTGCACAGAATTTTCACTATCACTACTCCTAGCATGGAATATTTTATTCCCATTCTTCTTATGGGACCAAGTCATCCTCTTCTTCATTTTTTGAAAGTTCTGGGATGGAGCTAATAGAATGAATCTCTTACACAGACCAAGAAGGCTCATCTTCCAAGTCTAGAATTCTTGTTCCTTTGATAGAGCTGTAGCCTCCTTTAGACTGACTAGACTTCTATGGAAGGCTTTCAAACTATGATGCAAAAAGAGTTACTGGATTTTGTATTTTGTATTAGTTCTTATTTTATTCAGAGTGCCAAAATGGCATGCACAGAACTAGATATTTGTTATCTAGACAAGGCTGAATGATGCAGGAGCATCGTATAAATCCAAAGCACGCGCCTAGCCAAAGGAACGGTTGAACACGCGGATGAAAAAGGACACGTTTTTTTTATGAAAACGTTTTGAATTTTGAAATTTGAAGCATTAATGTAATAGCTAAGGGAAGCGTACTTACATTTATATATAGATGTTGTAAACAGATCTTGAGCGTTTCTCTCATCTGTCGATTGTAGAGGCATTTATGCGTAATGAATGCAAGTAGGTAGATTTAATTTAATAGATTAGACAGTTTAGAAGCATAGGAGGGAAAACGGATATAGCACCCTCACCCTTGTATCATAAAAACATTAAGAAGATCATTCAGAATTCATAAGTTGTAGAGCTGTAGTAGAGAGTTGTAGAGAAGAACCCATGTACAGGAGCACTTGAGTTAATATATGAAACTTTGACTCAAATTTTCATGGTGTTATGATGCTTACTGTTTACATTAGTTGAATGGTATGTTTACAGTGGATTTGTTTCTCTTTTATGAATTTATTTCAATGTTGTGTTGTGTGTATGATTTCATGTTGAATATATGAAGTCAGATAGAGCAGAAGAATGAGTTTCAATTGTTTCTCTTTCTGAGGATTCCTATAAGGAGTGCAGTGAACGTCCACAAGGTGTGCATCGACGAGGGTCTGAGTTTTATCTCAGAAAGCTCAGGACAGATATCATTGTTCTCATACTCGCAGAAGTGCAGGTGAAGCACAGAGCCGTGCAAGGTGTGCGCAGGCTAGTTGAGGCTTTAGAACTTATCAACCAAGGGGAAAGCTGAAGGATTACTATTGCAAAGAGTGCACAGGGTCGAGGACTCAAATAACCAAAGGTTATTTGAAAGTTTGCCACAAGGAGTGCGAGAAGGAACCCTTTTGGAAGGCTTGAGTTTGTAAGTGAAAGATCAAGAGAGATAATGCCTTTGAAGTGTTCAAAGGGAGACGGAGATCAAAATCGTCTCATAGAAATTAAGTTTAAGAGGGAGAACACTGATTCGTTTGGCAGAAGTCATTGAGAAGTGAATTGGGCGGTCAGAATTCTCCATGGAGAGCTCGCGAAATCATGAGGACCGTAGGATCCAGTGGAGTTGCAAGGTGGTTAGAGGCCGGTGAAACCCATCACCCAAGATTCAAAGGTCAATATGAGTCGTTGATCTCGTTTCAACCCACATCGTTGTATCATTTCTCGAATTCAAGGTTCGTGAGTTTGGAGGGCAGACCAAATTCTTGGTTTCGCGAAGTCCTAAGTTGCGAGGAGCAGGGAAGGAGATCCATACCATTGGATCCAAGTCACGGGAGAAACCTTGGATCAGAACATTAGTGGTATCACGTATTGAGGGTTCGGGGGTTGAAAGAATTTCTTTTCGACTACGAAGTCACTAAGTGTCGAGCGTCGAGGACTCATATGAACATGTGGTACATACGTTAGGTGGGGACCGCGTGGTTGACAAGTGGTGTAACAACACATGCCCAGAGAAAAGTGGAATCGGGTGGTAGGTGGTGGACACACGTCGCCTGGGAAGGAGTCAAACCATTTTTTACTTATCGTGTATTTGGGGTTCGAAAAGGAGGAGCACGAGGGTTCAACACTCCAACTCGTGAAGTTGTGAGTTGCGACGGGTGCTAGAGTTAGTCCCCAGCCAGCGGTTGTTTGTAGAGGCGTTAGCGAGGAAGGAGCCATACCCGTATCACATCTCAGGTATCGTAGGTTTGGATTTGAGGGTCTTTGACTCACGAACTCACTAGATTGCGAGTTGTGAAAGGCGCTTACGCTAAGGCCCAGTTGTGATTGCATAGAGATGTAAGGATCGCACCTGGTATTAAGTTGCATAGGGAGAGTTTTCACGAAGGACCTGTGGACCGGATTCATGAGGTTCCAATAGGGATCTGAGGGAGCTGCTTCAGCTAGAGGAGAATTTAGAACGATCCTGTGTGGATCTCGGACAGAGCGTCGGTGGTCTGCGTCAAGTGGTATCAGAGCCTAGAACAAATTATTTTCTTTTTGTAGTAGAGAGAAGGGAGAAAGTTTTACAGCCATGTCGTTGAGAAGAAAAGACAGGAAAATACCTAATCCAACAATGGAAAGAGAAATGTTGAGAAGAAGAGACAAGCAAATACCTGATCAATCAGTGGAAAGAGAAATGTGTGAGTTATTTACCAGGCTTGATGCTATGGATACAGCACAAAGGCGCACAGTTGACGCTGGGGATATCAGCGAGGCTGAAAGTGAAAATGAAGTCGGAAACAAAGAAGTTGCAGTCGAAGATGCTACAGAAGAATGCATATTCAGGGTTGTTCCAAGGATAGGTGCCAGAGCAAAAATGGACATTCCAGTGTATGAGGGAAACTTGGATGTTGAAGAACTTCTAGACTGGATTAGAGCTCTAGACAAATACTTCAACTACGAGGATGTCGAGGAAGACAAGAAAGTCAAACATGTCATTACTAGACTTAAAGGGAATGTAGCACTGTGGTGGGATGAACTGCAGGCTGACAGACATTGCAAGGGCAAGCAGAAAATCAAAAGCTGGGATAGAATGGTTGCAAAGATGAAAGCCAAATTCATACCCATGGATTATCAAATCACTTTGTTTTGAAGGATGCAAAATTTGAGACAGAAGCTAATGTCAGTGAAAGAATACATTGAATAATTCTACAGGATAAACATCAGAGAAGGCCATCGGGAAAGCAATGATGAAAAATTTTCCAGGTACATGAATGGTCTACGATATGACATTCAAGATGAGATGAGCATGGTGACCATTCGAAATGTGGAAGATGCTTATCAGATAGCTCTAAAAGTTGAATATAAGCTGAGCCGAAAGCAAGGTCAAAGAGGTCGAGGCAGAAGTCAAAGCAGAGGCAAGACAATTGACCAAGACAGAACTCAGAAACCTAAAGAAGAGGGGAAGAAACCTCAAACTCAACTTGAGAGGGGAGGAATATCACAGGGAAGGTAGTATGCTGATAGAAATACTTTTCCTCAAGCCAGAGGAAGAGGAAGAGGTAGAGGAGGTGAAGTGAAATGCTTTGTTTGTGGAAAAATCGGACATAAATCCTATGAGTGTCCAGATAAGAAGAAAGATGGTGGTGAAACTCACATTGCCGAAGCTCAAGGATAGAATGTTGAGGCAGAAGATGTTGAGGGTGTAAGATCCTTAATGATGAGGAAAGTTC
Source organism: Picea engelmannii (assembly GCA_009831015.1). Classification (NCBI taxonomy): domain Eukaryota; kingdom Viridiplantae; phylum Streptophyta; class Pinopsida; order Pinales; family Pinaceae; genus Picea; species Picea engelmannii. The sequence continues at coordinate 581,739 of ML778753.1, forward strand.
TCTTGAAACCAGAGAAGGAACCAGAGAACTCGGCCCAAAGAAACAGTCAGTTTCACACTGCTTGAAAAACTAAGGATAGAGTATGCAAGGTCATAGTGGAAAGTGGTAGCATAGATAATCTTGTATCTACAGAAATGGTAGAAAAGCTGGAGCTGGAGATTGTTGTACATCCAAGCCCATACAGAGTTTCGTGGCTACAAAAAGGACATCAGGCAAATGTCACTAAACAATGTTTAGTTGAATTTAAAATAGGAGGATATATAGATGAAATATTATGTGATGTCATTCCCATGGATGTTTGTCATCTATTGTTGGGTAGACCATGGAAATATGACAGAAATGTGGTTCATGATGGGAGAAAGAACACATACACCCTGGAAAAAAATGGTAGGACTCACATGTTGCTGCCAATTAAGGATAAAGAGGTGACAACAGAAATGAGCAACATTGTACTTCTCATGAGTGGGAAGGAACTTCTTAATGAGGTTAATAAGAAGGAATACACACAATTTATTGTGGTCGGGAAGCCCAAAATTGTTTTGACCAGTACAAGAATAGATGATTTACCAAAAGAGATCCAGGAGTTGATGGGAGAGTTTGTTGATATAGTAGTGGACGAACTACCTTGTTCGTTGCCACCTATCAGGAGTATAAGCCATCATATCGATCTTATGCCTGGAGCCATTTTTCCAAACAAAGCCACGTATAGGTTGACACCGTAGGAAAATGAAGAAGTTAAGAGACAGGTCCAAGACTTAATGGACAAAGGATTGATTTGGGAGAGCTTGAGTCCATGCACTGTTCCAACAGTGCTCAGGCCAAAGAAAGATGGAGGCTGGAGAATGTGTACAGACTCATGGGAAATCAATAAGATTACCATCAGATGCAGATTTCCATTGCCAAGGATGGACGACTTGATGGATTTCTTGAGTGGAGCAATTTTTTTTTCAAAGATTGATTTGAAAAGCGGGTATCATCAAATTCGAATGAGAGAAAGTGATGAATGGAAGACAACATTCAAGACGAATGAGGGGATATATGAATGGCTTGTCATGCCATTTGTCTTAACGAATGCGCCCAGTATTTTCATGAGGTTGATGAACGAAGTCCTGAAGGATTTCATTGGGAAATTCACTATTGTATATCTTGACGATATATTAATTTTCAGCAAGACAGAAGCAGAACACTTAAATCATTTAGTTGCAGTAATGAGTAGATTACAACAAGATAAATTGTTGATCAATATGAAGAAATCAGCATTTATGAGGACAAAACTCATTTATTTGGGTTTTGTTATCTCTGTAAATGAGTTGAAGATGGATCCGAAAAATATAAAGGTGATTAAGGATTTGCCATCGCCGAAGAGTGTATTTGAAGTACGAAGCTTCCATGGTTTGGCTAGCTTCTATAGGAAATTCATCCATAACTTCAGTGGAATTAGCGCACCGATGATGGATACGGTGAAGAAAAGACATAAATCTTTTCACTGGACGGAGGAAGTGGAGAAGAGCTTCAATCTGCTAAAGAAGAAGATCATTGAGCAACCAATTTTGGTTTTGCCAGATTTCAGCAAGACATTCCAGGTCAGGTGTGACGTGAGTGGATTTGCAATTGGAGCGGTCTTAAGCCAAGACAACAGGACGGTCGCATATTTCAGTGAAAAACTGAATGAAGTGAAGATTAAGTACTCCACATATGACAAAGAATTTTATGCAGTCATACAAGCGTTCAAGAAATGAAGACATTATTTGGTTCCCAAGGAGTTTGTTTTGTACAACGATAATCACGCTTTGCAATTCGTGACTCGACAGGAGAATTTGAACCAAAAGCATGCTAAATGGGTTGAATTCATGCAAAATTTTACTTTTGTGATTAAGCATATTTCTGGAACTACTAACAAAGTTGTTGATGCTTTGAGCAGGAAATGTTTGCTTATGCAAGAATTCAGAGTCAAGACTTTGGGTTTTGATAACCTTAAGGAAATGTATAGGGATGATCCAGACTTCAAGGAGGCATATGAGGCATCTGATAATCCAATTCTTAGAAACAAAAGCCAATGGACTGAATACATAATCCAGGATGGATTATTGTTCAGGGAAAATCAACTATGTATTCCAAAATGCTCCATGAAGGAGAATTTGCTAAAGGAAAAACACAGCGGAGGATTGGTCGGACACTTCGGTCATGATAAAACGTTCTCAAAGTTGAATAGCTCATATTATTGGCCAGGGATGAGGATGAATGTGAAGAAATTTGTGGACGGGTGCAGAATTTGTCAGCACACGAAAGGAAAAAGGCAGAACTCAGGATTATATCAACCATTGCCCATACCTAAAAGGTTGTGGGACGTAGTGAGCATGGATTTTATATTGGGACTGCTAAGGACACAAAGAGGATGTGATTCAATCTTTGTGGTAGTCGATAGATTTTCAAAAATGGCACATTTCATACCATGCCAGAAAACCAGTGACACAACTCATATTGTGAACCTATTTTTCAAGGAAGTCGTCAAACTTCACGGCTTTCCAAGCAATATTGTATCTGATTGAGATACCAAGTTCGTGGGACATTTCTGGAGGACCTTATGGAAGAATTTGGGGACAAACTTGTCTTTTAGCTCAGCATATCATCCTCAGATAGATGGACAGACAGAGGTCGAAAACATGAGCTTGGGAGATTTGCTGAGAAGCTTAGTGACTGAACACCACAGTCAATGGGATCACATTCTACCACAGGTGGAATTCACTTACAATGATTCACTCAATAGAAGAACATGGCAGAGTCCATTCCAAATTGTATATGGAATGTAGCCAAGGGGAGTTTCTGAATTGAAAGATTCAGAACAAAATGAATTTAGGAGTGCTAGTGCAGAGGAATTTGCAGAAGGAATGAAGGAGCTTCACAGTCGAATCAAGGAGTGATTGCAGAGTTCAAGTCAAAAATACAAGCATAGAGCAGATCAACACAGGCGAGAACTTCAATTTGAAGTTGGTGATCTGATTCTTGCCCATTTGAGGAAGGAGAGGTTCCCAAGGGGAACGTACAACAAGCTCAAGATGAAAAATATTGGACCGTGCAAGGTCATAAGGAAATTTGGGGCAAACACATATGAGATTGAATTACCCGATGGGGTCAAAATCTCACCGATATTCAATGTCATGGATTTGTACCCTTACAGAGCTAAAGAAGTAGGAGCAAAGGATGAGTAGGAAGAAGTCCAATGGACAAAACAAATGCCTGTAACTGAAAAGCCACAGATGGAAAGCATAATTGACAAGAGGATTAGCAGAAAGACCAGGAGAAAGGAGTATTTTGAATACTTGTTCAAGTGGAAGGAACATCCAGTTGAAGATGCCAGTTGGGAGGATGAAGCAGAAATTCAAAAGCATGGACAGATTGTGCAAGACCTCATGAACAGGAGTTCAGGAAAATTTGCAAGCGAGGGAGTATGATGCAGGAGCATCATACAAATCCAAAGCACACGCCTAGCCAAAGGAACAGTTGAACGCGCGGATGAAAAAGGACATGTTTTTTTTATGAAAACGTTTTGAATTTTGAAATTTGAAGCATTAATGTAATAGCTAAGGGAAGTGTACTTACATTTATATATAGATGTTGTAAATAGATCTTGAGCATTGCTCTCATCTATCGATTGTAGAGGCATTTATGCGTAATGAATGCAAGTAGGTATATTTAATTTAATAGATTAGACAATTTAGAAGTGTAGGAGGGAAAATGGATATAGACACCCTCACCCTTGTATCATAAAAACATTAAGAATATCATTCAAAATTCATAAGATGTAGAGCTGTAGCAGAGAGCTGTAGATAAAAACCCATGTACAGGAGCACTTGAGTTAATATATGAAACTTTGACTCAAATTTTCATGGTGTTATGATGCTTACTATTTACATTAGTTGAATGGTATGTTTATAGTGGATTTGTTTCTCTGTTATGCATTTATTTCAATGTTGTGTTGTGTGTATGATTTCATGTTGAATATATGAAGTCAGATAGAGCAGAAGAATGAGTTTCAATTGTTTCTCTTTCTGAGGATTCCTGCAAGGAGTGTAGTGAACATCCGCAAGGTATGCGTCGAGGAGGGTCTGAGTTTTATCTCAGAAAGCTCAGGAGAGATATTGTTGTTCTCATACCCGCAGAAGTGCAGGTGAAGCACAGAGTCGTGAAAGGTGTGCACGGGCTGGTTGAGGCTTTAGAACTTATCAACCAAGGGGAAAGTTGAAGGATTACTATTGCAAAGAGTGCACAGGGTAGAGGACTCAAATAACCAAAGGTTATTTGAAATTTTTCCGCAAGGAGTGCGAGCAGGAACTCTTTTGGAAGGCTTGATTTTGTAAGTGAAAGCTCAAGATAGATAATGCCTTTGAAGTGTTCAAAGGGAGACGGAGATCAAAATCATCTCATAGAAATTAAGTTCAGGAGGGAGAACATCGAGTCGTTTGGAAGAAGTCATTAAGAAGTGAATTGGGTGGTCAGAATTCTCCGTGGAGAGCTCGCGAAATCGCGAGGACCGTAGGATCCAGTGGAGTTGCAAGGTGGTTAGAGGCCGGTGAAACCCATCACCTAGGATTCGAAGGTCAATATGAGTCGTTGATCTCGTTTCAACCCACATCGTTGGATCATTTTGCGAATTCGGGGTTCGTGAGTTTGGAGGGCATACCAAATTCTTGGTTTCACAAAGTCCTGAGTTGCGGGGAGCAGGGAAGGAGATCCAAACCGTTGGATCCAAGTCACGGGAAAATCATTGGATCAAAACCTTTGTGGTATCGCGTATCAGGGGTTCGGGGGTTGGAAGAATTTCTTTTTGACTACGAAGTCACGAAGTGCCAAGCGCTGAGGGCTCATACGAACACGTGGCACATATGTTAGGTGGGGACCATGTGGTTGACAGGTGGTGTAACAATACACACCCAGAGAAAAGTGGAATCCGGTGGCAAGTGGTGGACACACGTCGCCTGGGAAGGAGTCAAACCATTGTTGACTTATCGTGTATCGGGGTTTCGCAAAGGAGGAGCACAAGGGTTCAACACTCCAACTCGGGAAGTTGTGAGTTGCGAGGGGTTCTAGAGTTAGGCCCCAGCTGGTGGTTGTTTGTAGAGGCACTAGAAAGGAAGGAGCCATACCCGTATCACATCTCGGGTATCGGAGGTTTGGGGTCGAGGGTCTTCGACTCACAAACTCGCGAGATCACGAGTTTCAAAAGGCTCTTATGCTAAGGCCCAGTTGTGGTCACATAGAGACATAAGGCTCTCGCCTGGTATTAAGTTGCACAGGGCGGGTTTTCATGAAGGACCTATGGACTGAATTTGTGAGGTTCCAATAGGGATCCGAGGGAGTCGCTTCGGCTCGAGGAGAATTTAGAACGATCCTGTGCAGATCTCGGACAGAGGGTAGGTGGTCTGCGTCACTAAACTAAGAGCAAAGCTCAATTCAAAAAACACAGGCCACAACTTCGTATTTACACAAAAGTTATGTTGTCCCTACTTCCAACATTAATGATTTTCTCCAGGAGTGTGTTGTCTTCTTCGCTTGTTGAATGGTCCAGGAAGGAGTTGCTTGGGAATATCTTTTACACAATCCAAGGAGGCTCAGCTACCAGGGCAAGTGGAGCCTAGATAGATTGGGAGGTGCAGAGAATTTGAGCCTCTTGGGAGACAGATAGGCCCAACACCTCCTTGAAATCTAGGTTTCCATAGTGCACATAAATGATTCTAGAAATTCATGGAGCAGATGCCAACACCAAATATTTTAATCATCATTCCTCCAAGAACAAAAATTAATCCACTAGAACCAGCTAGGTTTTGATTCCCCTTAGCCACTCCATCAAAGACAAGGGCACATTTATTTTGGATTTGAACTCTGTAAATGTATTGCAGATAGGTAAGAAAAGGCTAACACTAGGGACCCTTTGAACATATGCATAACAAGACAATCACTTTACTCAAACTTCAAAGTAAAACCTTTCAATAACTTGTTAGAAAAGGATATTGTAATCATCTCCTCCATACTTTCCTTCCCTTTTCATGCTCTACTAGGGAATATCAAGACAAGAGATCAAATATTCCTCAAGATTTTGGTAAATGATTTATACCAAACTCCTATTCAGAAGCATGCACTCAAACTTGTATTTTTCCATGATGTGGTCTCTAATATATTGAAAAAGAAAAGACTGACACTGATTATTCCTCCATACTATCAATATATAGCTCATGCCCAACATAGGCATGGTTTAGACATCCCCAAAGGAATACTCATCTGGGGATATGCTCAATCCACATCATATATTACCAACAATTGATATAGTCAGAGTGGGATTAGAGTCACAATAATGAGCACAAAAGAATCATATCCCGAAGCTAGTCCACAAAAACCTAATACAGACACTAAAAGAGTAATGGATCAAAATATTGAGAGGTTTGCTAGTGCAACATACAAAGCCACATAATGAGTATCCCCATAATATGAGTTGGAGCATAGTGTTTAATAGTTTGTTTTAGTTTTCAATAATCTTATTGTAGTCTAGTGGCCTATAATGAATTTAACAGAATAGATTCACAAAAGAAAATAGAAAACAAAATATCATCATATTCATCAACAATATCATAATTTATAGTAGCATCCCAATGGCTAGTTGGGATCCATATTGCCATTTAGTTGCAAAGGAAATGTTGCACCATTTTCCTGTAAATGAAAAACAACCAATGAAAACCATGGGACAATGAAAAAATTAAAAGGTGATCCTCTTGAGGGGTCGTCCTCCATAGAAGTAGATGCATATCTAAGACTGGATAAAGAGGAAGAGGATGGAGGAGAGAGTAACAACAATGGTTGTGACCTTTATAAGACCTTGATGGTTTTGGTTATGACATGGAGGAGGAGGACTGAGAAGCTATCATATTCTTCCATCATAGTTCTATTTTCTACCATGTTTTGCATTTGACATTGGCATTCCCACCTATAGTAACAATATCATGATCATCTATGAATTATCATCTTATCTATGTCATACATTTTGATTTTGATAACTTCAAATGACTCAATCCAAACCCCACAATAAAACCATATTCAAGGTGATCATGCATGCTTTGAAATGCATTCCAAACATGACTATTCTAAATATCGTAGCCACTCAGATATAGAAAGTGTTGGGCACTATTGTGTTTAAGCGGTTCTATAGGGATAGTTTTTTCTTATATGCTTGTAAATGAAATCATGCATAGCACACTTGTATAAAGGGAATAGGTTTTTGGCACATTAAAAGAATAATATATGACTTTCAAAGAAAATAATGAGCTTAATTGATGGATTATTTAGGGGGGAGAAGACGACATTACCAATGCTCAAGATTTGCAGTATATTTTGTCTTTCTTGGACAACAATATTTCTTTACACAAACAAGAAGATAAACCTATTTGGGGAGATTAAAGGTGTTTAAAATACAAACATCCAACATATGTTACCCATGGATTTGAAAAACAACAGTTGGTTTTAGGCACATGGGTTCATGGTACATAGTTTATGCACATTGTTTGGAGGTACATTGTTTATGTTTATTAAGGGTGCCTCTTTCAGGAAGTAAGTTGGGAATTTCTAGCTAGCAAATTGAATTGAAGTTAGTTATTACATGTTATGGTCCATCATTCATTACATTTTTTCGCTAGAAAATGATTATTTGGACATGATCCCATGCATTCATTTGAAGATTATCCACTTGGGAGGTTGAATACCTTGCATATCCCTGCATTTGAAGGAGGTAACCTCGTTGGTAGTTGCATTTAAAAGGAGGTTGGTGAGGACATGGGGAAGGTCAGTGATGGTCACATGGGCACCCAAAAACATTGAATCGATTCCCACCATTCCCATTCTCGTTCCTGCACCCAATTTTAAGGCCCTCAAATCCTATTTGTTACCTCTTTTGTGTAACAACTGATGGGAGATGTGGCCCACTTCAAGATTCAACTCAAACCAATTTTTTGATCGTAGCTCAAACCCATTTGTTGATTGTTGTTTAGTACATATGGTTTTGGGTGTGAGTGATTCCAAAACATTTCATCCAAAAAATAGTAGAGATCAGAGGCTACGGGCCGTACCTGAAAAGAGAGGCCTCTCGAGGGAAGCTGCCTCACCAACACTTTATGGTTTCTATGAATTATATACTCATACTCTTAAGTACCATTAAAATTTGTATATTTGAGGGAACAAAGAATGTCATTTTAGGAACAATGAGATCATCCAAAAGAAGCCTACGAAACTGGAGGAGTCAAAATTTCCATCAGGTCTGAGGTCGCATGGTCGAACCTAAGATAAGATAAGGACTGCATGTATAACCAACAAAATGCAAGCATTGCAATAAAAACAAAAATCAAGGTTATCAATCCCATGCATGCAATGAGCCTCTCTTGTGGACTATTAAATTACCATACTATATGATACCATGTTCTAAAAAGTTTTAAAATCTAGTAGCTTAGAGTCTTAAGCAAAGGGCCAAAAAAAAAAATATTAATAAGTCTCATATTCTTAAAGACTAATTCTCAAATGTTGAAAAGTAGATAGTAGCTCAGATTTTCTAACAAAGGAATTTGTTCGAGATGTGAATAAAATAAAAGAATTTCGAGATTGAAGTTATTTTGGGATGACCCACTTAGAGAGGTGTTTTTACATGGTATCCTGTGACTGATTTGAAGAACACGACAGAGCTCGAACAACTTTAAGTAACAAGAAATGTGAACTTAGGAGTCAGGAATAGCTCACAAATGTCCTTCGAAATTTTGTAAGAATTTAACAGCTACAAAAGCGTATGTGCTTTTGTCCCTCTACAGTCTTGATCAAGGATTCGACAAAAGTTGAGTAATGAGTGTAGAATCAGATTTGAAAATTGAGATCATGCATTGTTGAATCGTCGTCAAGCCTCTTCTCCATAATTTATAAAGCCTCGACACTCATTCCCATAAAATATAGAAGGAAATACATGGCCCATGGATTATGGAACAAAATTGGAAATGCAGGGGAAGTTGGGGAACCCAAAATCGATGGGAATTGGGAAAAATCGTTCCCTCTAAAAAATCTACGAAATTTGTGGGCAAAATCGGTGTCGAAAAGATTCATTCGAGAGTATATGCAGGCGAAGTAACTCCAAACACACACTGGTTTAGAAAATATGGGCAATGCATTTACCAAAAATCTAGATTCTAAAAAAAATGGGGTGAATTGACAATTTCTTCATGAAACCGGAAGGGCGAACTCTCTTTCCATTGATTTTCTTACTATTTTTTAGGGGAAGAATTAGTTTCCATATATATATTTTATTTTATTATATGGGCTAAATATTCTAATTTTTTTAAACACTAAGTGAATGAAAAATCCCTCCTTGAAAAATTGGAACCCTAAAATTTCGTCCATTTGCGAAATTTCGCCCCTAAAATCATCTATACCCCTCTCTAATCAAAATGTTTGCACAATTTTTCAGCATCTCTCGCTAAAATTGGCGAAATCACCATACTTCTTAACTAACCCTTTTGATCACCCCTCACATTCTTAATCTCTTCATATTTTACACATTTTTACCATGCCTTAGTGAGTTTGGACCTCAACATCACTCCATCCCAAAACAAATATTATATTATATCTCATCTTATTTATCATATTATTTTTCACATCATGAACTTTATTTCCCAAAACCAAAGTTAAGCTCTCATCTTGCCTTGGGATTGATAAAGTTCATGCCAAAACCCAGTTTATTACTTTACACAAAGATATGTCTCATGACTCATCTTTTTTATGACTTTGTTATGACATTAAGATATACCAAATTTCTTTTTAAAGTCATGAATTTGGCATTATCCTCATGCCATACCATAAAGCAAAAAAGTATATGATAATCAAAGAATGGATTATTTGATAAAGTTCATGCCAAAACCCAGTTTATTACTTTACACAAAGATATGTCTCATGACTCATCTTTGTTATGACTTTGTTATGACATTAAGATATACCAAATTTCTTTTTAAAGTCATGAATTTGGCATTATCCTCATGCCATACCATAAAGCAAAAAAGTATATGATAATCAAAGAATGGATTATTGCATGTAAATGCTTGAGCATAAAGAATCAACGACTATCTTACCTTATGTAATTAAGGGGTGTGGCAAGGAAACATTATCTTCTTTGTTGGCAAGTATACTTGGTATTATAAGTCGTTGCTTTTAATGATTTGATACGCCACTATACCAAATTGTAAAGAGCATTATTTCAAGCATGGATTTATGCCAAGAAATGCTAGACATATAATTGTTTTGTAAAGTGAATATTTGAAGCGTTGAAGAAAGAAACGTGTAGCGTGATTAATCTACCAAATCGATCCTTCAACAGAGTAATAATGGAGGAAGAGATGTGTTGCATGAACGGTAGCACCGATCCAACGCTAAGTATATGATACGGTGCGAGATCATTAAATAAGGTTATTAACGCACCGATATCCTTTTTCATCGCAACCCAAGAAGACGAATATTGAACAGTGGACATTCCTCCTCCTACTGGTGCAACTTGGGTAGATTTACAGCAAATTGCAGGTTTATTACAGAGCGACATCACGTGAGCTACTGGTGCAACTTGGGTAGATTTACAGCAAATTGTAGGTTTATTACAGAGCGACATCACGTGAGCTGCGGAGATTGGATAGTGTGTCTCGCTCACCAATTTACACATCCTTCACAGAAGCACTTGATGGTGCCTCAACTATAAGAGACATCACCATGTTGGGTATGGAAATCATCTTCAGTGGGAATGCTGGAAGTGTGGGAATTCATCATATACCTCCAGAAATTCAATCTTTTTTACTGACAATGGAATCTGTAAACCACGATAATCCTCTTGACATAGCACCCGGGGAAACTATTTTTGAGGAAATTGGAAGCATTTTAAAAGAATAGTAATTATACAAAATTCGGCATCTGGATAATAACGAGATTTCTAGAGCCATTTGGTTTAATATTATTTATTAAACATACGATTAACGAGATTTCTAGACCCATTTGGTTTAGTATTATTTATTAAACTGAAGATTGGAATTGGTTATAATCAAGTTCGCTTCATCTCGTCGATCTAAAACCTACCATAACTGTTGGAAACATTCGACAACTGAATAATTATAAAATGAATAGGCAACCAGCAAATGGAGGAAAATTTAGGAGAGAAAACTGTTCATAGGTATGCTTGGAGTGCAATGATGCTTTTTTTTTTAATTCATCATTCATCCTCTACTTTTAGCAAGGATTGACAGGATTGTTGGCAGTACGGAGTCTTGCGAAGCAGTGAACAGATGAGGTAAGGATGAGCTTTGTTGGTTTTCATAAGGTGAAATGCTTTCTTGTGAGTTTGTTGTATTTAAGCATGAGTTTATTTCAGTGCTAATCAATTTCTGATATGCAACTCCTCACCTTGTGTTATCACCACCATCGCTCCATTCCATTTTGGTTCAGCTTTCTTCTTTCTTTCACTCTTAGTCTTTCTATTATAACCTTGTTTTAGAATGACTAAAGACTAAATACCTGACTTAAGTTTACATAAAAATTTGCAAATTTTGAAACTATAAAAAATGTATGAAATTTTTTTTTTATTAAAGATAAAAATCCTTTAAGCTCTAAAATTGTTTCTTATTTGTTTTTTTTAAATCTTAAAAAATTTCATCTTTATTAATTCAATACTTTAATAAAATCAAAATAAAATCAAAATTTTTTTTAAATCTTAAAAAATTTCATCTTTATTAATTCAATACTTTAATAAAATAAAAATAAAATCAAAAGAGTTTATTAACTATGACTTAGGTAATATGACGTACATAAACTCATCTCATTTTTATTTTTATTTATAGGTACAAGTTTTTGTTATGTCCTTTATTCATTAGTTTTAGTTTTGTTTTTGTTATGTAATTTATTTGTTTTAGTTTTGTTTTTATAATTTCTCATAGTTTGACTTAAAGAAAATTAAAATACCAATCTTGGGTATTTATTAAATTAATTTTTTGTTTAATAAATTCATTTTTTAATTAATCACTTTAGCATTAATTTTTTTGAACTTTTGAGATCTTGGGTACTTATTAAATTAATTTTTTGTTTAATAAATTCATTTTTTAATTAATCACTTTAGCATTAATTTTTTTGAACTTTTGATTAGTTTTTTTAGTTATTTCTTGTTAAAATAAATAAATAAATAATATTTCATTCTTTAATTTTACTGGTTGCATTCTTTTGTTTAAATTTTTTTAGGATTTAATTTTTTTATTACAAATCTATAAAATCATACATAAAAGCATAAAAATTATAAATTACATAAAAATCAAATATTGTTAAAAGTAAAAATACAGGGCAAAGGGATTCATGCTTGGACTGTAGGTTAGAGGAAATTAAGCCTAGAATTCAATGTGTTTTCTTGTTGGGGGCTTTAAATCTAGGGTGACATTCTCGTCTCTTCTCGCCTAGCCCCATGGGAGGTTGAGATGTTGGTGTTGAGGACTCTCTAGTCCCTCGACGTTAACAATGAGGTACATAAATGTTATGTGCTACAAGAATGATCTTTACTCGAGATTGAATTCTACGATAAGACTTATATAATCGCTTGGTTGTCAATGACCACTGCCAAGGATCGATCCACTCATAGTGAATTTTCAATATTCCAGGTTTCTTCGATGTTGAACATTTGTCTGAAGAATGATTATGCTTGCCACAATGATGGCAAGGATGGAGATCAAAACACTGATTCTCTATGTGACCAACTCGATTACAATGTTGACACTTTGCATTCTGATGCTGAACTGGAATAGGTGAAGGTGAATCTTCTTGAAGGAATCCAACACTTTGGAACTTGATTGGTTTGGAATAATCAGGAGTATGATAGGTAACTTCCTTGTCATATTCAAGTCCTGTTATATTCTTGTTGTAGCTGATTTCTTCCCAAGGTCTGATGATGGACTTGGAAAAAGTATTCTCAACATGTTTCTTTGACATCTGTAAAAGTTGATTTACTGTATGTTGTTGCATTCTTGAAAGGTTTTTTTCACTAAACTCAAAAGAAAACTCTTGAAATTTAGGTTCAAAAATACTGAAGTTGTATCACTATGTTGTTCTTGCACTGATTGTTGAACATAATCATTTTCATCATCATCGTAGAGAGGATTGTTTTGAATAAAAACTAGTTCAAAACACTTCATTGGTTGTTGATTTTTGAGATCTATCAACTCATCATTCAATAATTTTGATTGAGATTGCAGCAGTTGAATCCTTGTTTGCATGACTCGAAAACATATTGTAACATTTTCCAATGTTTCACTAGTCAGTATGGCCGAACTATTCCAAGTTGTTTCTAACAAAGTTTCTAATAAGGAAACCATCTCCATGATTTTGGCCATCACTGTCACGCTCGCTTGAACTTTCTTGAAGTCGTTTGCTTAGACTTTTTTTTCTTGAACTTTTCTTTCTTAAATTCACTCGCTTGAACTTGTCATGCTCACTTCAATTTGTTTCTAGAAACTCACTTGCTTATACTTTCACGCTCGCTTGAACTCAGGAAGTCGCTTGCTTGATTTTTCTTCTAGGAAGTTGAGGGTGTCAGACACTACTGAAAATGAACCCCAACTTGGGATTTTACAATGATTGATTGATAGGCACACCAATTGGAATTTGGACTAAAACAATAGAGGGTGTCGGGTTCAACCGAGAATGTACCTGAAAATTACAAAAACTCAATTTGATTTGATTTGACATTTACAAAAAAGAAATTTGTAAGTTTACAGTGAATGTTGATTCCAAAATTGATCTTCAAAAAACTTTGATTTGTCCATTGTTGAGAATTTGATATTGTTGCAGTTGTTTGATTACCTATGTTAGATCGTGCTTGAATAACATTATGCTTGAGCTTGTGTGTGTTGCATTAAATGCTAAAATTGAAATTGTTTTTATGTCAAAACTAGACAATAAACAATATAAGCCTCCATGAAAAATTCACCACAACACACTATGCAAGGTGTACCTAAGATCCCCTTATTCAATTCGAGCGGATCTGGTACACCATCACCACAAAAAATAATAATTTTATTAATAGAAATGTAACATCAAGCTTTCAACTAAGCTTCCTTTCTCCTCATTCTACAAATTTCTCTATAAATTGATTACCATGCAATGTCTACTAGCAATCTTTTACAAATGCCATTATTTCTTAAAAAGTCCCAAATTTCCTAGTTCTAAAGCCTTTAATGAATTTTCAAAAATTGAAAGCCCAAATCCTTGAATACAAAACACCTCAAAACACAACACCTCCCTTAGAAGTGAAAAAACTTCACTTTAATCTCTTATCACTCCAATCATATAAATAATTTCAATTAAATCTTCTTATCTCTCCAAACAAACAAAAACATAAAAAACGTCATACTCTAAAAGTGTCATAAATATTCCATTAAACTAATTGCCACTTTTAAAAGAGCTTCTATGTATGTCTTATATGCATGAATTTATTTGTTTTATTTCCATAGGAATGAAAACAAATGAGTTTTAATTCTTTTAAGAAGCCGCCAATCATGCAAACTAAGCCAAGCGTGCAAACCTGTGGTGATTTCGAATAAAAGAACGTGGAGATTTAAAGGCGAATACTAATTGTTGGAGGCTGAACATCAAAAACATAAGTGTTGAATTTTGAGAGAAGCTACCTAAATAGGTAGAGATAAATTATGTTGAGAATTAAAATCTCCATGTGTTATGTCCTTGCGTGAAGGCAACAATATTCATGGGATCTTCTGTGTGGAGGCAACAATCTTCATGGGATCTTCTGCGTTTCTTCTCGATCTGTTGCTTCCCATCTAATGATTTTCACATGCATTAATTGTTGATCTCAAATCGTTGAGATCTATGCATGATATTGATGATATTTGTGGCGAGAAGATCATGGAGGGCAAGAAGATATGATTGCATGTTCATTTGATTCCAACATATAATTCATAGGTCAGATCGATCCATAGTTTGTTACTCCACAATTTGATTCCAACAATGAATTTATATCAGATCGATGCAAGTAGTTTAAGGGTTTTCACTTGGCA